>AZLU01000081.1:0-57496 GCA_002224055.1 Pezizomycotina sp. ARF18 | reverse complement strand
AATCGGGCTCGTTCGCTGTTGGAATCGGAGGCTATAAGTCTGTCGCCGCCGTCTCTGGAGTGTCGATACGCTTTTCACTCGAGAGCTCGGAAAGGATGCAGCTAGCTGGGGCGAGCTATGGAGTAGTCGGAGGGCGACGAAACCTGCCTCTTTTGACCCCAGTTAACCTGACGACGAGGACGACCTGATGGAACTCCTCGCGACAACCTCGAGAAGCGTGAAATCTACGACACCTGCCTGGAAGTTCCCGAAATATGGAACCGGCGATGAAAGGGATGTCTCGCCTTTACCGATAGTGCTGTCCAATCACCAGAAGTAACGGCCCTGTTTCTTACCACGTTTCCTCAATTTCGACCCATACTCCAGGCGGCTGCCGAAGTTACGTCCAACGAGCTGGAGCTACTAAAGAGCAAGGTTCGCATCTTTCTTGGAAACCGACGGTTCAAAACAAAACGCGAGCTTAAGGAGTGCGTTGAAGGTCGATTCGGGACTGGAAAAAGCGTTACTAGAGCTTGAAATGTATCAAGGAGGCTCCGTACATACAGTCTGCGTTAGGACAAGAAAGATGCTTATTGAAAGCCGGATTCAAGCTCCCTCGACCGAAATGTTTGAACAACAGCAAACCGCGATGCCCATGGAAGTGCGAGACGCCATCAAGGGATTCATATCCATCTTGGCGTGAAGATGAGCTGCATTCGCGGCCAGATCCGAGCGGGCACCACTGCTATTTCCGAAAACATGGAAGATTTAGACGACACCAGCTCGATAGTACCGGGACGACAGTGCAAGCCAGATCTACGTCCCAAGACCGCCAAGGATCATATCATCGAGCCGCCGTCCCGGCTACGATCTATGAGGAAACCTCAGCGCCTCCACGCGGACCCCAGAGCAGATGGGCGAGATCATTTTGCCAAGGACCCTTCCCCTGTACCATGAAGTTCTTCAAGCCGCAAGATCCCATCCCCATCGCGGCTCTATAAGATCTGTGGATCTGTAGCAACCATGCTCAGCCAGAGCGCTAAGAGAAAAAAGAAGCACGCCCTTGAGGGTTGCGCGAGCGGACAATGTTTCCGCGAGGTAGGTCTACAACCCAGGCGTCCACTCGAGAAAGTCCAATGGCGTCTTGCGTCACGGAAGCCTTCGGGAGTCGGAGATGACCGCATCTTCCTCCTCGTCTGCCCAGTCTTTCGACATTACGAACGCCAACCCTGGATTCTCGCACACCACGAATCACCGCACCCTCCCCAGCTTCGAAATCTTCCGAAAGATCCAGGAGGAAGGACCGAAACCGTGAAAGCGCGCCGGACTCCGACGGGTAGTCGAAGACAGAAGGGATTCGGCGGATACGGTAGCTCCACGCCCGTTAACGCGACTAGCAGGACGGCCCTATCCCTATGAAAGAGAAAGAAGGGAAGGACGACAAGTTGGAGAGGAAATCCAGCAAGAAGAAGAAAGAAAAGGAACACAACAGCGATAGCGGAAGCTCTGAGGACAAGCCAAAGCGATCGGCTCGTTGAGAGAACTTCTCTCATAAAATGAAAAAAAAAAGAAGAAAGGCAAAAGATAGAGCTTCATTCCACCGTGATTGCCTTTGCTGACTTCCGCGTCAAAAGCTCATCATCAGGTTGTTTCTTCGCCCCCTCACCTTCATCCTCATATACTGAACGAACTCTGCAATGTTGTGTATTATGGACATTCGAAGCACCTTTGTTTTATTTTTCTCAGTAAAGTCGTTTCTTGATTATTCTGTGCTTGTCTTTCTTTATCGTTTAGTTCCGGTCACAGATATTATAAAAAAAAAATTTGTCTCCGTGTATGCATGATTGCATTTTCATTTTCGTTTTGTTTTTCCGATACTTTGATTTTTCTCAATTTTAGCGAGCATGGCGGTATTTTGGTATTATTTTCGTTCGTCCTTCTATTTTCCATTTTCCTAGCTCTCTTTTCGTCTCTTAGCACGTTGTCCAGCGTATGGACATTGTTTTTCATAAGTTAACGATCTATATGTGTACAGGTAAATGTGCATATGTAACTGTTTTTCATACTTTTGACACGATCTGTTCCTTCCTTCCTTCCTTTCTTTCCATTTTGATGATATATGTTGCAATGTGGGTCAAGGTTATATTTATTAGTATTGCTTATAACTGGCCTTCACAAACCTACGATATATACGTGTCTATACAGTCCACTCACTTAAAAAGAACGCCCTTATTTATTTATTTTTACCCTTTATTATTATCATTGAAGCTTATTTACTCCAAAGTTTTCCCCCCATGATCAGAATGAATTACTTGCATATGCGTGAGAGAATTACTCGCATATAGGTTAATGACTGTATATTATTCGATAATCTACTCGCAGTGTACTTTTATATTCACTGAAATTTATATACACCCATTTTACTATATGTATGTTTATGTATATCCGATCTTAAATATATTCAATGGCCGTTGTAATAGAGGTATTCTCGTAATAACTCATCCGTGGACAGCAAATAAATTGTTCGATATCTTGAGAACCGTGGCAGAGAAATGTCAAGTATTCATTCTCCATCTGGTGCTAGGCTTTTTTATGCTTCCTCCTTCTCCACCTTTGAACAGCAAACTGAGACCCTTTTTTTTTTTTTTTTTACATACTCAAGATGCCTGCACGTCGTCTTACCGTCCGAATTTACCTCAAAGATTTTAGCGACATAACGGGCACTTTTTTCCCCCTCTTGTTTCTTTTCTTTTTCTTCTTTTTTTTTTTTTTTTCTTTCCTCTCAATTCTTGGAAACTGAAGTTACCTAGGATACCGAATGACTTGGAATCGACACTAGTAGTGCTCTTCTTTTTCGCTATTAATAGTATTTATCCTCTTCTCTCTCTCCATTTTGTTGTGCTGCTAAAGCTCTAACTGTGAGCTATGTTTATTTATTTTTTTGCTTAGATTTACTAAGTATTACCTAAACAATTTCTGCCGGTCAAGCTCCAATTTATTTTTATTTTAAATAATAAGAATAGTAGAAGAATTCGGGAAGGAATCTTTGACGAATTTAAAAAATTAAAAATTAAAAATAGAAGAAAAAAAAAGAAGGGGAGATAAAGCTTGAATAAAAGTTAAAGGTTTTAGTTTAGTTCGTTCGGATTGAAATAAGTGAACGTCGCCAATTATATGTACTACCCTTCCCATCCAAGTGCCTAATTAAAAAGGGGGAATAACCAATCTGTGCGCCGCTTATACCACACTGCAGTTTTGATAGGGTGGGTATATTAGACTAAGGGCTCGGCTAAGCTGGGGAACTAAGGTAAAAGTAAAGAAGCACTAAGTAGCTTTATAAGCTTTGATTTTTTTTTTTTTTTTTTTTTTTTTTTTTCCTCTTTCCCTCTCTCCATTTCCAGTCACCCACGTGGACAGGCAAAAAAAGAAACAGATTGAAGAAGAAAGAGGAGTAGGAGTAGTAAGAAAGGTGTCTGTCTGTGTGTATCCAAGCACTGTTAATCATCCGATATTCCTTTTCTCCTTTTCTCTTTTCTCCTTTTTTTTTCTTTTCTCTGACTTTTCTACTTTTTCCTCTCGTGCAAGTACCTTTCGGTTTGGTGATCTTTTCTTTCCTGCATGTCTTTTGAGCTGTACTCGCTTGTACTCGTATATGCCTGCGATTTGTTAGACCCTATAGGTCGATCAGAGCAAGAAACTACTCAAAATCTAAACATTGCTCCTCCCGCCGGCCCGTAACCGCAAAGCGAATGCCTATTAATTCTTTCAATTAATCCGGATCTGTCACACACTCTTTATTTCATTTTCTACATAGGTTTATTTATTCTGTTCTGTTCTGTTTTTTTTTTTTTTTTTTCTTTCTATATATTGTCTATCTATCTACTTGTGGAAAACCTCCTCTTCCTCTTCAAACCCCAAGGCTCTCTTCTCTCCTCTTCTGTCTCTCTTCGACATAAATATCCCGATCAAACCTTCTATTCTCTCTCAACACAATGTCGCCTAGACCGCATAAGAACACGTTTGTTGCGAATATCCGCCCTTATGCACCTCCTCGGCTATGCTTGGCAGGTGCTAGGGCCGCTCTGACTGATTGGGATCTGATATTTCAAGGTAAACCATTTGTCTTTCCTTCGAACTCTCCCCACGATTCTCGGATAAGCTTCCGGAATATACTCTCAAGATTGTTTCTCGGCTTGGAATACAAAAAAATAGTTTTCTTTTTATTTTTTTCTTATTTTATCCATTTATTTATTTTGTGGAACATTGTATTAACTTTCTGATACTATCCATAGACAGCAAGCAACATCACCTCCTCCTTCGCAAAAATGGTTGCACCTCTCTCGCCAGTGTCTCAATCCGGGGAAGACGAAAAATGTGGTCTTCTTCGGGTTCTACATTTGTTCCGCATGACATAGCATTCGTGAAGTATACTCAAAAGCGGCGCATGGAACAGACGAAGACGTTTCAATGCCTCTCACTCCACAATCTTCAGCCTCAATAGACGAAGTTCCGGGAAAGCCTGCCGATGAAATGAGCGACGACGGTGTAGACCCGCAGCTACGATAGCGCAGGCTTGGATCGATGAGATGGATATGGCGGTCGAAGATGGGTGGTCGGCTCTGGCTGCTGAAAATGAAGCAAGCGAAACCAAGGAGGCAGAGGAAAAGCCGTCCGAATCCAGCGCGGCAGATTCCCGACTTCCTTTGGTGGATTCGGTCATACAATCCCTGAGCGCTATTTCTCTTCGGTCGAACCGGACAAGAATAGTGCTCCCGCCGCCTCCCCGGGCCTCGTCTTCCATGGCGTTACCGTGCCGTCCCCAGCCTGCACACATGCACTACAATCACCCCATCACTACACGCTGAGATTGTCATGAGACCGCGGACACCACTTTTCGGAAAGCGGGCAACAGGCCTCACCGGGTAACAGTGCTTCTACGCCTGTCGGAAACGGCGTTCTAAAGCCTTTCGCGTACAGAAGGTACGGAAGGCTATCTTGCTCCCCGCCACGGATTGCAAAGACCCTTCGTGGCTCGGGGAGACAAACAAATCCAAAAACACCAACACCGCGGATGCGGTGTTGAAAATATCCTATGCATTATTTGGGAAAGATTGCTGTTCTTCCTCAATTTTTTTTATTTTTTTTTTTTTAAAAAAAAAAAAATATCTACATATATATTTATTTGCCTCTGGACTATTTCAAACCCAAAAGTTGTCATGAATTTACGAAATGACGACCACCACGCATCAAACACTATACACGATTTTATCTTTTCATTATTTTTGTCTTACTTTCTTTTTTGGGCATCTCAAACTATATCACTCTCTATTTCTATTGTTCCTGGGGCATGATATAATTAGCACATCATGCAAGCGCTTCTCGTAACTGTCCAGCATCATTCCTAAGCATGAGAGGAAATTATGATAGAGGCATTAACATATTGACATGTTCTTTTCTTTCTTTCTTTACATTACTTTTTTCCTTATTTAATGGGCGCAAGTGATATCCTGAATTTTTTTGTAACAAGTACTCATCTTCCGTATATTAAACCATCGTGTATTATGTTCCATTTCTGGGGTAGCGAGCTATCTGCGTCAAATACCCATATATCTACATATAGAATGGTTTTTTTTTCTTTCTCTCTCATCTGCCTATTATCCGTAGAAATCGACTATATGTTACCTACACATATAAGTATATTACCAACACTACCTGGCTAACACAAAAATAAAAGAGAAAGTCGTATATGTAAAGATGACAGGGTTATATAGCCCACTGAATATCAATATTCGTGTCTATATTACGAATCAAATTCTATAATCTGTGCATTCATTGGACGATATAAGGACGAATACCAGGAATACTCCACTACTTAACACCCTTTTGGTAATAAGTAGTATTCTATTGCTTGCTCTTCCTTTCTTGATAGGTATCTCGGGGGGCTCTCTCAGCTTTGAGAACGGGAAGCCTTTCGTCATTGTGTGTGCTGTTCCTACACTCATTACTTTTTTTTTTTTTTTTTTTCTTTAATTTAATTTCTTTGGTTCCTGACAAGGCGAAGCCTTGCCGTTTTCGATTTTTGCTCCAACAGGCCGGCCGTTAAAAAAAAAAAAAAAAAAAAAAAAAAAAAAAAAAAAGGTGAAGGCCCAATAATGAGTCAAGCAACCGTATGACACAGCCAAAATAAAATAAAATAAAATAAAATAAAAAGAGGCTCTCAAGAAAGATATATATAAAACGGGCGTAGTTCCCGGATACTTAATAATAATAATGAGACGAAAATTCACAGTTCCTCTCTAGAAACCATACAGAAAGCAAAAATAAATGTTGGTAGAATATTTATCAAATCATAGCCGTAAAGAGGAGAAGGACTTCAAAAAGGATCTCAAGAGAGCTGATTCTTTTCTAAATAATCAATCAATAATAATACAATACTACTACTTCACTTTCTATCCTCTAAATGTATAATCCGTGTAACTCCTCACAATACCAGATCGAGCTAGAAGAGAGAACAGCATCCGCTACCGATCTTTGTACGGCGAAGGGATCAGATAGACGCCAATTACCCGTCTGTAATCGTAGTCCCGCGTTGAAGCAAGAGAAGAGGTGTTGTTAAAAAAAAAAAGAAGAAAAAAAAGGGGGTAGCAACGGCGGAAAGCCAAAAAAGAGCAGAACGAACACCATCGGCTCGAACAAGACCGCCAACCGCAACAATGGCTCCAAAGAGCAAAAAAGAAGAAGGTCGCCGCCAACCCGAACAGAGGCGTCGCAACTACATCCCTGCCATCCAAATCTAAGCAAAACAGCAGGAGAAGCTTTACAAGCTGAGCAGCTAAACAGGAGGAAGCTATTGCTACTGCCGCCGCCGCCGCCGCTTCCGATGTGGGTAACGGGCTGACGACAATGCCGTCGCCGCTCCTCCGATAGACCCGGAAGAGTACGCGAGACAATTGGAGGAAGCCGAATTGCACCTGTGGTTCGAGAACCACAAGGAAAAGGTCCACCGGGACGCGAAAAAGACCATACTACGCGCCGAGATGGAGAAGCGGACGGTGCGGGCGTGCGCGACTGGCGGGCCGCTGAACGTAAACCGTGGATGGATGAAAACGTCATCAACGAGATCCTAGGCATGGCGAAAGCTGAAGGCACCCTTTCGAACGTCGCCGCTGCCGCCGTTCGGAAGGATCCAGAAAGCTTCACGCTTAAGCTCTGGGAGCTACAGGTCACGTTACAGAGCCTCGGCTTCAGCGAGGAACAGGTTAAAGCTGTCATCATCGAGCAAAGTATATACGATTTTGACGAGCATTGATATGGCTGGGTACGAACTACGAGGAAGGCGACATGCCCTCGCTGGTCCACGCCGCTGGGAAGAGGCTAACCGCGAAGAGTACCAGTGGAAGTTCGCAATCCTCTCCTGGCATATCTGGAACGAGCACGCCGATACCACCTGCCACGCCCTCGAGTGCTCAAGCAGTGGAAATTGAGGAGGGCATCTCGAAGCTGTCTATGTCGCCCAGCGTTCCTGCCACCTCTGTCAGCTATTCGTCCTCTGAGGACAATTCTGATGACATGCCGGGCCCGAGGAGTTGATCCGAAATTTATAGAGTACAAGATGAAGCTTCTCAAGCTTACAGGAGCGATGTGTACCTGTGAAAGGCAAAAAGAAAGGAAAGAAGCAGGCCGATAATATACCACCGCCACTGTCGTCTGCCGATCTGGCAGAATAGCTTATTACGAGAGAAAGATCGCCAAGCTGGAGGCGGACCCGCTGTTTAATAAACGCGACGCTAGCGAGGCTTGGGCGGAGGAAGTCAGAAAACATCGAGAGAGTGATCGAACGACTCAAATCTGGCCTCAAGCCTGGATCGATAGTGAAGACGGTGGAGTGAAAATTGGCCAGTCTGCGCCTTCCGTGGTTGTCTCGACCGCTCAGGACGATGTTACACGAGGCGAACAAGCAACTTACCTCTCACGGTCCGACACCTTCCAGTTCACGGTCATCTATGGAATCTCTAGGTTCCGGAGTAGCCAGCGAAAGTGAAGTTACTAATGATGGCTTCCTTGGTGGCATGTTTGAGGATGCTCCGGCGTTAGCAGAGGAGGTGTCTACTGATTCAGGCCCGTCTACTTCGGTGACTGTTAGAGATTTTCTAAAGCTAGCGAATCGCCATTGTTGGCCAAAAAGATGCTCGAGGAGCAGATAAGGAACAATTCCCCGGAGCCAGGGTACAATTTGTCGATTTAAACGCTGGAAGTCACGTGTGTATCGGTACAAGGTCGTCCTTACCGGTACCGGGGTTCAGCTTCCACCAGATATTGACCCTGTTAGTCCGGTCGACAGCAACGGCATACCGACAAGATCATACGCTATCATACGTCTATTCCGCAGCTGGTATTTCGACTTTATCAATTGAAAGCCGCTCAATCTCCTGCCCTACTGCTGCGCAAGGCGTCATTATATCTCCACCGTCGCCCTGTTCGTTCTTTTTGCGTCGACGAGTAAGATCTATCTTCGTTTAGGGCAAGCGTGGAAAGATCTTTATTCCGAGCTGGAAGAAGAGCAAAAAGTAGAAGCGGACAACAAGGAGAAGTCCCAGGTCAAGTCTATCCGCGCGATGGCTGAAAATTTGAAAGGCGATGTTGAGGATTCTCCATCATCCACACCACGTAGCCCAGCAAAATTAGGGAAGGATGCGAATTCTACTGGGGACAATTTTCAACTTCTGCAAGATCCTTCGACCCGAGAGTCCAAGCCGAGTGGCAAGACATATCTTCGACCCCTTCGACCAGGAAATGTTAATCGGCCGGCAACAGCTTCCTATGTACCCTTACAAGAACACCGTCCTGGAAGCCGTGGAGAAGAACCAAATTGTCATTGTCTGCGGTGAAACTGGCTCTGGCAAAAGTACGCAAACACCGCAATACCTTCTCGAGCAGTCGATGTCACAGGGCCTTCGATGCAAATATACTGCTGTCAGCCACGTCGTATATCTGCGATCTCGCTAGCTCGCCGCGTGTCGGCGGAACTAGGCGAAACACCCAAGGACTTAGGCACGATGCGCTCCCTCGTGGGATATTCCATCCGGCTTGAGGCGAAGCATACAAACCAGACTTCGCTTATATACTGTACGACCGGTATTTTACTCGAATGCTTGAAACCCCCAAGGAGCTTTCAAAGATTAGCCACTTGATCGTTGATGAGGTTCACGAAAGAGGAATCGACACCGACTTCCTTTGATTGTTATCAAGAGGCTTATTGAAGTAAACAAAGATTTAAAGATCGTATTGATGAGTGCTACGGTTGATGCGGAGAAATTCTCAAAATATCTTGATGATGCGCCAATTATCAACTTCCCAGGCCGGACGTTTCCCGTGAAAACTTTATATCTGGAGGACGCCATAGAAACTACAGGTTGGATATTCGAAGATAAGGGCTCGTACGCCAGAAACGCCACACCAGCGACGACGAGGATATTTTTGGAGAGGAAGCGTCCTCCAAAAGCGGAAGACTAACTCAACCGTATCCTACTTGATAAATACTCGCAAAGGACGAGAGATTCGATCCGCAGAATGGACGAGAGCCGTATCAGGTATGATATTATTGCCGAACTGTTGGTTAAAATCTGCTCCGATCCGAGTATTTGGAATACAGCAAGGCCATGTTGATATTCTTCCCGGGTATTCAGGAAATAAAAAAGATGAAGGATATGATCGATGGCCATCCTTTCTTTAATGCACAGAGAACCCTTGTTTATGCTATGCACTCGAGCATTCCTCCGGAAGAGCAGGAGAATGCATTTATAGTTCCGAGACCTGGCGTTAGGAAGATTGTGCTTGCCACCGATATTGCCGAGACGGGTATCACAATACCAGACATCACGGCGGTAATCGATACCGGCAAGCACAAGGAAATGAGATTTTCCGAAAGGCAGCAAACTCTCTAGGCTGGTTGAGACGTTCATCTCGAAGGCGAATGCCAGCAGAGGAGGGCAGAGCGGGTCGCGTCCAAAACGGTCTTGTTTCCACCTCTTCACCAAAGAAAGAGCGGACTCATTCCTAAGCGACCACCAGCAGCCCGAGATGCTTAGACTTTCGCTTCAAGACCTGGTTCTGAGGGTGAGATCTGTGGATTGGGCAGCATCGAAGAGACTTTGGCGTCCGCACTCGACCACCTCGGTGAAAAACGTACGACGAGCCATCGACGCGCTTATCGAGGTCAAAGCACTTACTCCGGCGGAGGAATTGACTCCTTTGGGAAGAAAGCTGGCACTGTTACCGTTGGATGTGTATCTAGGGAAATTGCTACTGTTCGCTAGCGTTCACGAGTGTATAGATGTGGCGGTTACGATAGCGGCCATGATTTCGTCAAAGTCTTCCGTTGTGGTCCGTTTGGAAGGCGAAGGAGGCAGACAAGGCCAGACTCGGCTTCAAAAGAGGTATTGCTCTGCGACTATTCGAGAAGCAGTTCGGCGATGCTGACTACTAACGATTGAAATTTTTCCCGCAGGCGACTCCGATTTACTTACCGCAGTCAATGCTTACGAGTGCTGGCGAAAGGTTACCATCACGAAGAGCATGAATATCCGCGATACTGCGACAAGAATTACATGTCAAATCATAACCTTTCCGCTATAGAAGATATCAAACTGCAGCTTTATATTCAATTATACGACGCTGGGTTCCTAAAGATGGACCGCGACGGATGGCTCAGCCTGAACAGGCAAGGTTTACCAACTACGGCACGTCACGACGCAACTGGTTCGAACCTCCTGCGTCTCTCAACCGCAACGGCAAGAGCGACGACATTGTGAACGCAGTTATCGCGGCTGCATTCCATCCGAAGCTTTTTAACGAAGGAAGGGAAGCGCTGGCGGAACGTTGCAAACACTCAACGGATTTCGCTGCACCCGAGCTCGGTCAACAAAGGCTACAAGGGTGACTGGCTATCGTTTTACATCATCATGCAATCGAGTAAAATCTATAACGCTCACGAGACCAGCAGAGCGAGGATATAGCGATTGCGTTGCTCTGCGGTGACGCGGAGTTTAAGGTAAGCTGACAAAAATACATAGTGGAGCGTGAAAAAAGTAAACGCTTATCTATAATGGTAATATATTTTGCTGACACGCGTTTCCTGTACATTTCGTTTTAGCTTTTCGCGGGCGCAATGATGATCGACGGTAGCAATCGCATCCGCTTCACGTTTGAGAACTGGAAGGCTATGATTGCTGTCAGGCTCCTGCGGAACAAAGTGCGAGTATTGATGGATGGCGTGTGGACGGATCCTAGAAAGCCGTTGAGCAACGATGATTTGAAGTGGATGCATATCCTCAGAAAAGTTCTAACCAAACCGCCACCGAAAGTTATAAACGAAGGCGAACGAAGAAAGATACTAAAAATTTAACTCCCTTACGGGATTACGACTGGAACATAAATTACCTGAAGACGTGGGGAAAAAAAGCAGAGGACGACAGGAAAAACATTAAAGAAATCCATGCTCTTGGGTTAACGTTATATATCGTCACTGATGGGCTTGCTGACTTATTACTCTCATTACTTATTATTACATCAAAGGTTTTCTTTATTGCATTATTAATAACATTTGCTCAGTTTCCATCCTTTCCCTCTCTTCCCCTCCCCCCCCCAAAAAAAAAAAAAAAAAAAAAACACTCAACTATAGACATGTCATTTTCCTTTCTTTTTTTATATATTGTATAGAATGTTTAGACTGCGTACTTAGACTATAGACCGACAAGAAAACAGTAATATCTATCATTTTTATATATAATTTTTTAATTTGACGATTAATTCTTCGATAGCTAGCTATCGCATCTTAAGGTTTACCGATTTGATGCCTCTTGGTGGTTAAAGTAAGTAGTAGTTTATAGATTGGATATCTTCTCAACCACCACTCATGTTACACAAAATTCTCGTGGTATTTTGGGGTTTCTAGACCAATTTGAAACCTGACTGTGACTTTAAAAATAATGACGGAACCCCTCTAGATCTGCAGATAAATTGGTTAAGGCATGTGGGGTTATTATACATACATACTAGAGTACTACTACTACTACTACTACTACTGTTTCTTTCTTTTTGCCCCCCCACCAATATTAATATACCTATATCGTAGTAGCCGAAGTAAAAAAAAATTATAAAAGAAAAGAAGAAGGAAAAAAAAAAAAAAAAAAAAAAAAAAAACGTCATCGTCCATTCATTGAAATTCCAAGCTTTGAGAGGACACTAAGCACCTTTCTAGATGCCCTGTCATATTATTTACTTCTTTCCTTGACCCTGCGTGCCCTGTTATCTTTGCCTTAACGGAATTTAACAGCCATAGGTTATATATACCTAGCCAAATCGTATCAGCCACAGCAGCGCTCTCCATCACCACCTACACAGACAGTCACCACACTTAACTCTTGTCTTGTTCCTTATTTTTACAGCAACAAATCCTATAACCGCAAAAATCAACCCCCCCCCCCCAAAAAAAAAAAAAAAAAAAAAAGAAAAAGGTCAACAAAAAACGAATTAACAAGAGATGCTGGAATACTTATCGTACAAAAAGATCAAAGACATTCGCGCGAAGAAGGCCATCGCCGGCAACGAGCGCGTGCTGGAACCGCAGGACGAGAAATTCCTGGACGGCCTCGTCGGCGACGAACCGAAGGAAATCCCGCTGCAGGCGACGGCTGCGACGATGGAAGCTGCGGCGGCGGCGCAGGCCGAAGCTGGGAGTTCCATGTCCCGGAAGAAGCCGCAGCGGCCGCGGGGAACGTGAAGCTGCCGCCGTCTCCGAGCCCCAAGCACGACTGGAAGAGCGACATGGTCGAGCGGGCGAAGAGCGTGAAGCTGCCGGCGTTCATACAATCTAAGCTGACGAGAGGAGGAGAAGAAGGGGAAAGAGAAGAAAGAAAAGGAGGAGAAGGAGAAGGTAAAGGGAAGGCGAAGGAAGGGGATGTTTCGGCGGAACACTCGGAGGAAGAAGAACGTGAGAGCTTTATTTATTTATTTTTTCCTTTTTTGAGTATCATTCACGGTAGCTAACGAAATCGGCGGTTTCGTTTCTTAGTCACGGTAGAAGAGAAGGAGCTACAGGACTGCCTAGAGAAGCTTAATATGGCTGCTGCGGGCGGGACCGCGTTTTCGCTATCAGCCGAAACGAAGCAGCTCCTTAGCAGGTTCACGCAGATCATCAAAGACTTGGTTAACGGAGTACCTACGGCATATAACGATCATCCAACTTTTCGAAACATCCTCCAAGCAGATCGACAAGTACGTGGAATTCTTTCGATGCCAAAAAAAAAAAAAAAACTTATTTACCCCCGAGTTACTAACTGAAATTTCGTTAGACTCTTTGAACAAGTCCCCGGTTTCCTTAAGAAGATCATCACGTCTGTTGGTAGCACTGCGCCCAGGAGAAAAGTCGGGCAGCATGGCTGACATAGCGGCCAAGACGTCCGCCCTCTCCTTCCGCGCTGAAAGACCTCGCCAACAGAGGTGCTATCAAGCGAACTCTGGCTTCCATACTTGCATTCCTGAGGACGAGATTCCCAGCCCTCATGGGTCAACCAACGCCCTGCTTCGCTCGCCTTATTCGTTCTTTTGTTCACGTTCTACTATTGCTGGAAGCGCGGCAGGGAAGTTCGCCTGGAGAAGGAAAAGGTGGAAGCGGACAGGGAGGCCGCCGCGGTAGAGGAAGGAACGCAGACGGATACCGCTCAACTTTCGCCGGAGCCGGAAGGGACGGCCGCATCTCCCCCTTCGGCTACGACGACGCTGGAAGAGACAGATGATTCGAACTATATCCTCGGCAACGCCTCGACGCAGACGGGGGCTTCGGACGATATTACCTCGCCTCTTCGTATATGGAGACTCCGCAGTTGCCGGAACCTACGTCGCAGAATTCTGTTGGGTCTAGGTTACCTATCAGTCGCCCTGCGCCACCGGAACCGGCCGTGGGCTTAAGGAGCTGGCTCGCTGATATCCACACGCTTTTGTCTTCCTACTGTCCTTTTTTTTTCTTTTTTTTTTTCTTTTCCTCCCCTTGAGTGTGAAATCGCTATGAGATACGCACGGTTGTTACGAAGAAATTGAGACCTGACCTTCATTTTTTGTTTTTTATCTGTTATTGCATTAGATACACCTGCTTGTTTGTTGTTTCCTTTACATGTTTTTATTTTTCTGCTACCATTATAAATACTGAGGTCAATGAAGAGAAATTTGCGATGTGACGACAGTGATTTCGCAAGTGCACTTATCTAATTAGCTACGAGGTAAGCTACGATAGTGAATTAGTACTTTCCCCCCCCCCCCCCTATCGTTTATAATATACACGTACCGCTATTCTGATTATGAAACTTTCCTGTAAATAGGACCTAAAGTATAAAAATGGGGGTCAGATGATGGAGCACAATAGCTTCTATTTTTATCACTGTATTGGTTCATGGGATATAAGTATATTATGGATTTTTTTTTTTTTTTTTTTTAAAAAAAAAAAAAAAAAAAAGGGAAAATAAGTACCTTTTAAGTGGTGAGAAATTTTGTATGCATGTGCAACCCCCATTTAAAATCCTACTTGAATGGGCCTTGAAGCTCCTTTAAAGGGACGCTATACTGCCCCGACGATTTATAAATAATGTCTACCGCATGAGCTTAGCGGCGGACGAGAACTCCTGGAGAAATACCATTAGGTACTTCCTTATTTTATTTTTTTCTCTTTGATTCTAATTAGTAGCTACACTCAAGTTTAAAAATTCCTAGGAAAGGAATTACCTAAGTACCTAGGTATACCTCTCAATACTTAAGTATAAAACATACAACATAATAAGGTCAGATTAAAAGATGCTACCGCTATAACTTAAATATAAAAATGGCTACTCTAGATCTATTCCAGAAAATATACTTAACATATATTATTACAACTCCCTACTTTCACTTAACCAACCACACATAATAATTTCTTTGCGATTTACTCAGTAATTACTTATCCTAGGTATCTATATTAGAGTAGAGTAGTGCTGCGCGGATAGGTAGCTCAGCACATTTGGGATGTCTTTCATTTCTCGTTCAATTATACACAGCCTTCATACAAATCAGGAGTGTTAAGTATACTTCGGACAAATCGACTTTATCTATAACCCCTTACTTATATTACCAATTCGAGAAGAAAGAAGCAATGTATATATATATATATCATATACAAATATTCATTATATCAAAAAGCCCATATATATATATATATCATGACAGATTAAAAGGCAAAGACAAATCCAGCAATCGCAACAACAAGAGCGTAGGTACTGACACCGAATACTTGGAAGACGTTGGCGCCGTTATGACGCAGTAGCAGCTATTAGAAGGAAGCTTGTTAGAAAAACTTTACAGTACACACGACACACACACACATATATATATATTGTTCTCTATTTTTTTCCTTTCTAAAATACAGAGTGAAACCTGGCTTACCTGACTTCCCGCTAGCGCTAGCCGAAGAAGAAGCACCCGAGCTTGCCGTCGTTGCCTCAAGCGCCAATGTTGACGTGGGGACACCTGTCTCTGTAGCAGCAGAATATTGCTGGTTTGCTCTTCCTTCAAGGCGACCAAGGCGGTAGTTGATTGCCATTCGGTTACGGTGAGGGTTCCGTCCGTCACTGTCTTTGCTCCTGCAACGTCGGGAGGGCTATAGGTCTGGTTGCCGAACGTTGAAGGATCGTTCTCCTGGAATTCCATGAGCTCAAAGTCGACGTAAGCACGCAGTCCTCCGAGGGGGACACCAGCGAGACGGCATTCTCTAAAGAAAATCAGTTTTCATTAGCATTGAATGTATTGAGAAGATGGGAAAATGGAGGGGAAATGGAATTCTGCAAAAGGCCCTTACCGCTGCAAAAGCCACCACATCCGCCAACGAGGGCCCAACTGCTTGTGGCACGTAACCTCGCACCCGTACAGCGCCTGGGCGATGAACCTAGGGTGGTTGCACACGCAGTGTCTCACGGCCCTGAGAGTGTTGAACATTCCGCAAATGGGCGACTCTCATTATACGCATTGATAACCGGGAGCCTGGCGCAAGGCGGGAATAGCCCGTCGACGTAAGTCGTGAAGCCGGTGTCAATGGTGTTGGTAAACCTAGGGATAGACACCTCTATCGTTGTCGTGACGGTGGAGGCGGGACCGTAACCGTACCGCCAGACGAGGCGGCCGATGAAGCGGTGCTCTGAGCCACAGCGGCCCTGCTGAGGAGGGTCGTGAAAAGGAGGACCGATTGAATAGCGACCATTGTTTTTTTTTTCCTTCCGTACAATTGACTTCTAGATATCGAGGTTCAGGCTAGTAGCTTCGACAGAGTACTGTACTTGTATTCGTCGAATGATTGGTATACGATGTTATAAAACTGAAGGTCAAGAGACTTGATGGATCCGAGTTCTTATATAACTGGCGCCAAACGCTATATTTAATTTCGCTTCCGGGGATTATCTTTAAAGGTCAGTCAAATAGAGAGTCGTGCGACCAACCCCTTTTCTTTTTTTTTTTCTTTTTTTTTCCTATACCAACATAACGCTAACGCTTTTTTCATGAAACACCGTGGGGGAATTGAGGCACATCGGCAAGTTTCCAGAGGCTTAGCATTTGAGCAGCAAGTCGATCCGATTTTCTCTACATAACAAAAGCCTACTCTAGTGGCAAGTTGGCAACAAGAGACGATTGACAATCTGAGAAACGCCAGGAGAGAAGCACATTAGAGGAAGCGGCGCTACGATCGAGGAGGAGGTCGACAGATTCTGTAGAATATTCCGTCGGTGGTTGACAACCTCGACCCCCAAAGAAAGTGCTCAGCCTCGAGCACACGCGTCCGAACTTTCCATTACTGAAACTATATATCTTGATTTTATTGTGGATCTCAAAGATTTTCTCTCAATAACCTTTCGATTCTCCACTGGAAAAACTTCTTATTGGATACCAGAAGCGAAATCTAACCCTTTAAGCGAAAGTACAAAAAAGCTTGTGGCCTTTTCAAAGCCTGCAATTGTTACCAATCCTTGGCGACCGGGTCCAGGGATATAACGAAGCAGCTCTCCCGCTAAGGTTGCTCCAGCGCCTCGTCTTTTCCGACGGATGTGATCCAGCTTGAAAGATCGGAGGGCTTAGCTTCATTGAACACGTACCTTCCGCGTACACTTTTATTACTGTCTGGCCCTCCTGGCTACACGACTTATCCAAGTTTTGGACCCGGACGGAACGATAATAGTTATTTTTAGAGACCTCTGGATCCATTACCATGAATTTCAACTGTAAGGTTTTCTACTAATTAAAGCTCAGGGCTGACTGCAAGGTTGGAAGCCCTTTTTTCTCTTCGTCTTGAAGAAGGATTTCGAGTTTGACAGCAGTTGCAGGATAGGAATGTTGCTGAGTGACGATATTCAGTTTATTTATATTTGTATACATTGCCTCGCCCCCCCCCCCCCTAGATAGCTCTCAAGCGGAAAAGACACCGACTAATGGACCTCTAACGAGCACGGGGATCTGCCGTGTGCACCAACATATTTAAAATTGCTTTTACCGGTGTTCAATGTGAACATTTCTAGACGATTATATATCTATGTAGCGTGTGTAAGCATGGAACATATTATACATTTGGCTAATTAATATATAAAAAGGTCGGGTAAGAACTTTTTAAGTTAGTTTGATAGAATGGTTTCTATGCAGTAGTTTGGTCCCTTATGTTTAAACAAATACTGAGTAGTTATAAATAACAATACAAAAATGTCAAACATAAACCAGACATGAGCCTTTGCTTCCAGGAGTTTAGCTAGTGACCAGAGCTCTCACTCCTTTATGGTTATTTTACAGAAAATGGTCCATAAGTTCAACCTGACTGCCAGTGCGCGTACCGGTGGTCTTAACCAGAATATTTGAAAGTTAGAAATGCCGAAAGTATAACATTGTTCTAACCACTGTCACTAAAACTTAGAGGAGATACTGCCGCCATAGATTTGCCTCTCCCTATTAGCTCCTGTAGCGGCTAGGTCAATGGTATGTATTTTAAGATTGTCAGTCGACCCACTTATTTGCTTGTTGTAGGCTAATTATTCGTGATCACTCCACAAAAAGGCTAGATTTACATACGTAGAGGTGTTATCATTGACGCATATTATTCCTGCATTGTCGGCTACAATACGGAACTTCCACCGTAAGAAAAAAAAAAATTTGAAATCGCCTGATCACTAACTCGACAACACCAGCGGGGGCTAAGCTTCAATGGTTACGAATCCATGTGGACCTAGAAAAATGATGTACAAGGAATATTGAAATTCTAGATCTTAGAGTTCTCAAAGACTCGTATTTTTCTTATAGAATACCAATACTATTTTTACAGTATCAATGTCGTAGAAGAAATACAAGTACTTAGCATATGATCAACGTATCAGGTACTATATAGACCTAAACATTGCCACTGGAGCACTGCCGGCGCCCGCCGCCCATCTGATACATCTTGCGAGAAGAAATGTTATTGCCAAAGCGAGGCCATAGGCCCCTTATACTACATTGATATCATGCAAAAAAAAAAAAAAATCCGTACCACAGATGCGGATGTCTGCCTATAACAATGCCTTGTGATGAATGGTGATAATATTCTCGTATTTTGTATTAGCTATACTATAATACTTGGAATCAGTAAAATCGAATTGACCGTCCAAAAGCCACGCAAGATCTATCTTCTACTTACGTCTTTATTGAACTAATCCTTTCGGCCATTACATTCCTTTATCTATATCTAAATCCTTCCCCCACTATATTTTTAGCAACGCGAATGTACACATGTATACTTCTAGAAATTTGGTAACAAGGAGATCAAGTATATGATTCGCGCTTTATAGTTAATAGATATCGCGATAGATGAGTTAAAAATTGCGAAAACGTCATGGAGACATCTGGGAGAGCTGAGACCGAATGCCACTTTGGATTACGTGCAAAATATAGCCGCGAAGATATGAGAACAGAGGGAAGCTAAATGATTTTCTGGAACGTGCGTGGATATCAATTCTAACTACCATCCTTCCATTGCCGCAATCCTTGGAATTGCACTATTCTCCAATGGTATGATGTTTCTCGGGGATTAGCCTAGCCTAAATCAACCATAACTTCACGATGAGCATCATTTCTTGGTAGAGGTCGAACTCATATGCTGCCTACGAGCAAGGATGTGTATACTAAGCGTAGTTGCCTGCATGGTGAAAATGGAAAAAGGTTATATCAAAAATACATACTACAACTCCTTTAACACCTGAACTTATACCCTATAGGATTTTTGTCAATTGCACCTCCACTGCTACTGGAAATTCATGACAGAATGTTATCATTTTCAAAAGGTTCAAAAAGCATATATAGGACTCCTTTACGCTGGTATAAGTAAATCATCTGCGAAAAATTCTGCGCCGGCCTCTTTATTCTATCTGAACGCATAAAATTTATGGAAGCCTACAAGAGAAGAAAAAAAAAATCAAACAGAGGGAATTCAAACACTGCAAATACCAAGCCCTGATAACTTAACATTTGGTTGACTAGAAGTTGAGCTCCTAGACCTATGAAGTATCAATTGCAAGACTAAAACTTCTTACTACTAGGAACCCTAAGTCGGTTGGTTTTTATCTCGATACTAAGTCTTATTAATATCTACTTTTCTCTTTTACGCTCTCGAAATCTTACTTTTTCTGTATTCCTCCGTTGGTTTCTACACTTAGTCAACTGGTAGCGCTCGTTATAACGGTTCGTTGCACTGCTTTATGACAGCAGCGTGTTATTGTAATGTGTCCGTGCCGTTCCGATGTTTCCACCTTTTTTAAACTTTCAGAGGGAAAATTTAAGATTGCTCTTTAGAGCTCAGATTTTCCACAAACGACTACAGTGATTGTTTTGAATAACAATGTCGCTACGAAGCTTAGCAAGTAGATCTACCTCGCGCTTTTCAACCCGAGGGCTATTTTGCGGCAGCAAGAGAAGATGCGTCGGGAATGAGAGTTATGCATCGCAATTGCCTAATCCTCGAGCTCGCGATGTTTTTCGGTAACAAATGCAGCGAGCTATCCGAGGGTACGCCGTGGCGTTCAGCGGGCACCGTCTACGCAGGTGTGGCCAGTTTTCGAAGAAGAGGAGATCGAGGTAGCTTCTGAGCAAGCTCCGCGGAGGGACACGATCCCGGAGAAGCCGGTTGCGGGAACGAGTAAGCAGTCTAAAGGAACCACCGCTGCTCCGAGTCCGCCAAAGAAAGCGGCAAAAGCGGACGCAGCGGCATCGCCAGGCGCAGGATCTAAGCCGGCGCCGGCGGCTCAGGTACAGCAAGCGGAGGTGTTCAGCCCGACGAAATCGCAAGGAGGTTACAGATGGGACGTTCCGAAACCGACTATCGAACAGCTGAACCGCGCTCGTATAATCTTCACCAAGTACCCTCCACTCTTCCACAGGTCAGCGGCGGAGTTTAGCAAGATGAAGGAGACCGGCATGCCAGAGGTAAATCGCCTTACCTAGGCTCCTGGGAAAGAATTAAAGCTAACGGTTCCAGAGGTTGCATTTCTTGGTCGCAGTAACGTAGGGGTAAACCGACAGATGTCCAATTTTTCATTAAAATGACATTGTCAAGATTAATCTTCGCCGGGAACTAACCACGAAACATATTCTCGCAGAAATCCTCCTTACTCAATGCACTCATGAACCAAAAGGACCTCGCAAAAACCTCAGCCAGACCGGGTCATACTCGCCTGATGAACTCCTTCAGCATCGGAAACGGGAGGATATCGCTGATCGACATGCCAGGCTACGGCTACACTCACGGCCGGAGTGGGGGAGGGAAATCATGGAATACCTTCGGCAGAGGAATCAGTATGTCGCCTCTTGGTCTCGAGTGTGCTGTACTTTCCAAACCGTATTCGATTTTAAATTTCTAATACGAGAATATGTGTGAAGATTACGGCGCACTTTTGTTCTGATAGATGCCGCGCACGGAATCAAGGGTACCGATCAGATGATCTGGAAATGCTTTCGCAGACGGCCATCTCGTACCAGATCGTCCTCTCGAAGGTCGACAGAATACGCTGCGAGGAGGACGGAGAGCAGGAACAACAGGTTGTGGACGCCGAAGAGGCTGGTGGGAATGTCAAAAAGAAGAAAAATATCAAAAATCGTAGGAAGCAGATGCGCGAAACGACGCTGTACGGCCAGTATGATAAATCAGGGAGTACATGGAGGACCTGCCGGGGTAGCAGGTTTTGGAGAGATTCTGGCGACTTGCGTGAGGCAGAAGCCGAAGCAACCGCAGAAAGGTATAGATGACGTGCGGTGGGCAATACTCAGGGCTACTGGCCTAGATGCAACGTAGAGGCGAAGTCACATGTGTGTCACTTGACAAGACACATCAGCCTTTCACTATACTGTAATATAAGGGACAGAAGTATAGACACCCTTCCTTGATCTAATAATCATTAATACCTAATTATATCTTCTAAATTGGCTTCTTTTTTAAACCACACACCATACGTAATACAAAGTAGAAAAGATTCCATTACCCATTTAACCTGAACCATTTCCGTGCATGCAAAGGACGTTTAGGATTGAAAAAAAAAAAAAAAAAAAGGAAGAAAAAGTGCAAAAAAAAAAGATAAATCATAAAATGGGGAGAAACGGGCTCTAAAAGAGTAAATCGATGCTGTAATACAAGAGCCTATTTCCTTGATTTCTTCTTGATCTTGCTTTGGAGAGCCTCAAACTCCTCTTCGGTAGGTCCTCCAGAAGCAGCCCTCTTTCCGCCGCTGCGCTTGCTCCCTCCACCGTACTTTGCCTCGAGGTTGTCTAGGAAACTGGCTCCCCGACGCCCCTCTGTTTCTGTCGCTCCCTTATAAGCTTCGCGAGTGGGTGGTCCGGATTGTCCTCTGGATTGGATTCTTTCTTGGTCTTTTTTTTCTTAGCTGCAGCTCCCTTTCCTTTCTTCTTCGATGAAGCCGCTTCTTCTTCGTCATCGTCCTCTTCCTCCTCTTCCTCATTCTTCTTGCCTTTATTCCCGAACAGCTTGTCGTAGACACCCATCTTCTTCGCTAGCTCCTCCGCTTCCTTCTGCTCCTTTTTGGCAGTAGTGACTCGGCGCTTGCGCGACTTGGCGTCCTCGGCCTCGTACGCCGGGTAAGAGGAAACGTCACCGTTGCTGATAGCTTCGTCGATTATCTTCCGAACCGCGGCTCGTCAACTTGCGGGTCCGACAGCATAACGGACTCGAAGATGCCGTCGAGTGAGCCCTCGTGCTGGTTGTACGACTCGAGTAAGTTTCCACGCTCTTCGTCGGAACCTATTCGTTTTGTAAGAAACGGTTTAGCATTTCAAACTCCCTTCCCCTTGCCCTTTTTGAACGGAGTGGTATGAGAAGGTTTACAATACCTTGATAGCTCCTCTTAAACTGCTCCAGCGTTTCTCCCGTGACAACGTCTTCGTACATCTCATTGTAAAAAGTTTTCCAGTCAAAGTCCTCGTCCTCCCCGATACCTTCGTCCGTCCTACCCGTCCGATCGTACCGCTGCCGCCTCTTCTCGTCGCCCAGGACAGCGTACGCGAACGCGATCTTCTGGAACTTAACGTGCGCGGCGTCCTTGTCTTCGGGCTTGGCCTTGTCCGGGTGCGTTACGAGGGCGAGCTTGCGGTACGCGGTGCGGATCTCGGCGTCCGTGGCTGTTGCGGGGACGCCGAGGACTTCGTAGGGGTTTATGTCGGTAGGGGGATCCGAGAGCTGGATCTCGTCGCCTTCGTCTTCGTCCTCGTCGTAGTCACATTCGACGTTGGCGAGTTCTTCTTCGTCTTCCTCCATCGAGTCGTCGGACGGTGTTGCTTCCTTTTTACTTCTCCGGGCCATTTTCAAGTGAATTCAAGGATATATTTGTTTTGGTTAGAAATTAAAGGTGAAATTGCCAATGAACCTTTGTTTAAAAAAAAAAAAAAACCTAAAGAATATTGATAAGAAAGAATTATAAGTATACTGAACAAGGGACGGTTTAAAGTTCAATTGGCATGGTGTGAGACGCGTTTTCGTGAGGGAGCGAATTTTAAGATGACACGCTCAGTTTCCTAATATGGAGAACTATGCGTGCATTAATTTAGAAACGGTGATTGGGCAAACGTCGCGAGCTACTCGGCTTGGTAGGAATTATAGTGAACGAATTCTATACAGAGGACTATAAATACATATATTTCGCTGTCATTGTAGATCTCTAGGGCCAGGGTGGGCTTCAAATGAATGCTTAGAATAGGATATCACGAGGGGTAATTATGTGGCATATGTTATTAGGTGTTAAAGGCCGGTATCTTCTGGTTCGAAAAATTCTCGCGATACAGCTTGGGGAATTTGAATAATATTAATATCTACCAATCAAAAGGCGATAAGACCAAAAAAAAAGAAATACTAATGAACGGGCAAAATGGAAGTGTCCTCCGAAAAATCAAGAACAATTTAAACCTTTTAAGTCCAGAAGCAGGGATATAAATGTGCAGAAGAGGCAAATTTGGTGTATCGATTTTCATTTCAATCGTGGCTCATCCCATCGTCAGGTTCATTTTTTCGGCAGTTAAATGTCATAAAACTTTGCAGCTTTTGGTTCTTGATAGAAGAAAACAGAAGGAAAGGAAAGAAAGAAAGAAAAACAAGCAGAAGAAGAAATAAATAGTACAATTTTTTTCTACAGGCGGAATTTCTTGTTGATCGAATGAATGAGATGAATATGACTAGTATTGACCAGCTCCAGATCCGTTGCTCCCGTTGTTGTTCAAGCACCGGCACTGCCTGGCGTGAAGCCTGCGTAAGATGAACCTCCAGATGATTGAGGCACTCCGAAATTATGGCCGCCCTACATGGACTGTTAGCGTACAATTTTTTCCCCTAAACTTTTCCGATTTAATTAAAAAGAAAATCTTACAGCTCTTAGGTTTCCGAGCATTGTCTTGAGCGCGGGTCCTTGTGGCCCCGGCAAAGGCTGTCGCTGCTGTTGCTGTTGCTGTAACTGTAGCTGCGACGGACCTTGTTGTTGTAAATAGTGTTGCTGCTGCTGGTGTTGCTGATGTTGTTGATGTTGCTGCTGCAACAAGCCATGCTGTTGAGGCTGCTGGCCGTGATGGACGTGCTGGCTGTGGTGAGCCATCTGCTGGTTCTGGAGTCCATGCATCTGACCTCCAACGTTACCATGGTGTAACGCTGACTGACTGCCCCATCGGTCGTGTGGTTCTGCTGTAACTCCGTCTCGTACGTGTTCCAGTGTTGCTGGAGCTGCTGCTGGTGCTCGTTGAACCGGTACGACGGCAAGCGCGGGTCCTTCTCGAATGCTAGGACCATCGCGTTCAACCGACGCAGGACATCCAAGGGCTCTTCCTGGATGGCGGACCATCTGTCGGCTTGTTCCTCACGCAACCGCTTGATCTCTCCGGAAGAAGTTTGGCGAGCCGGCGGAACAAGCGGCATTGGTCGCCGATGGAGATGTCAGGCCGGAGGTCCGAGCGTGATCTTCGGCGACCTGCAAGGAGCACTTCGCTTCCAGGACCTAATCTGAGGATCGTTCTGGAAGTCCAAAGCAAACTTAATCAATCCCAAAAGGTCGCTCAAGTTGTGCAAGCTCTCTCTGAGAATCTCGATGACCGATTTGGCACTTGGAATTCGGAGTCTGGTTGCTGATTCTTCATGGCACCGACCTTCTGGCCCTTGTTGTAGTCGAAGAACCTTCGGAAGAGCTCGGGCAGCACGCCGCGCGGGAACTGGAAGATAATACCATTAACGCTATCGACAATCTCTTCGAATTTGCGCTTAAGCCCTCGGATCAAGTCCGTTACAATTGTCTCGACGGCTGCAAAATGCTCCTTCGCTCTCTTAACAGCCTCTTTCTTTGCTATGAGCTGCCGTTCTTGCTCGTCAATCCAGAACCTCCTCTGCGCGTCTTTGGCTCTGCCTTCATCACCAACTTGGACAAGCGGAGCAATAGATATTTGGAGGTACGAGCATTCCGTTCGGAAACTAAACTCTGCAAGACATGCTCGTGCTGCTCCATTGTCAGGTGCAACTTGTTCAAGAGATCGATGCACTCCAAAACGAGGTGGTAGTCCATGGCAGTATTCGTCTTCGGGGACGTAGCGGCTTGCAGGAGCCAGAGCTTGACGTCCTCATACCACTTGCCACCGAGAATCTCCAATTGACGCTTGACGTCCTTGTACGCGACCTCGACGTATTCGTTCTCGAACAACATGTAGGCCCTCTTCTCAACCTCTAGCTTCTTGCGAGCCTCCTGCTTCTCGAAGTCAATGTTGGTACGCTCGAGATCCTCGGGACTGAGCCTCCTCGATGCGTAAAGCATGTTCGTTTGGGACTGGTGCATCTGGCGCCTTTGCATGGCTTCCCTTCAGCGTCACGGAACAGGGCGATAGTCTTCTGTTCTAGGCTCCGGTGGACGTCCTTTAAGTACGTCTCGAGGGATGGGTTGTTGGTCGCGGTTTCTAGAGCAGCATACGCTTGGTGGAGAAGAGGCGGGATGTCCTGAGAAGGAGAACCCCTTCCTGAGATGCCAGCACCATTACGTCCGAACATTTCCACGGTTGAAGCTTGCCAAGAGGCCCGTTAAGTGCTTTTGCTGTCAATCCCACGATAGTCACTATCGAGAGGTCCCTGGTGAGACCGAGCCCCAACGGGAACGGGGTGGAGCCCACTGCGTGTTCCATAGTCAGGGATCTCCCAGTTCGCTCTCTGCCACCGTGGAGGCATCGTCATCATGGCGTCTGTTGGCACTAGGATCGAGGCGCATAGCAGGTACACTAATCATAGGTCGAGGCATTTGCAGTTCAAGATCAACTTTCGGAGCGGCAGCTACTTGAATGTAGGTTGGTGTAGGGAGGGTGATAAAAGATTTTCCGGGGGCGATGTCGGCCTCTGTGACTCGTCGTCGTCCAGATCGAGCAAGGATTGAGTATTGTCAGGCTTCTTGTATTTTATCTGAGACTCGCTCTCGACCTTGGACATAACATCACTGAATTGATCGGGAGATCCAAGGATGTTCCTCGGCGGAGGTAAACCTTCCGTCTTGAACTTGGTGAGAGGTGACATCACTCTGCTCGTCGCCACCAGCTACAGTATCATTGTCTGGGGAGAAATGTGATCCTTCGGGATCTTTTTCGATTTTTATTAAAGGTCAGCAATTGTCGCCAATACTTCGTTAGACAGGATTGAAAAAAAAAACTTACGTCTTTGAGGAGGTTTGGGCACTTCAAGCCTTGAACCCGATGGAGCCACTCCGGCAACTCTGCGGCGCTCAGTATCTTCAACGTCCACCCAATCTCTCCACTTTTTCATCCTTTCCCGGCCAATCTGTTGTAGCTCTCCGACAGTCTCCAACGTCATCATCGTCGTCGCTTAAGAGGCTCTGGGACGACTTTGGAATGCCATTCGCAGCAGCCAGAGCCCCTCGGATCTTATCAGCCCGATCCGCAGCCATCGCATCCTCGAAGAGGTACAAGGCAAACCGGTTGCAACGATCTTAAGTGATCGGTAGGTAGCGTGGGGTACAGCTGCGACAGGAATCGTGATAATCATCTTCGTTTTCTTTCTGCTCCATGCTCTTCGTCCTCCGAAGGGAAGGATGAGAAAGAATCGGGAGTTCTGGAGTGGGGCCCGACACTCGGGTTCGTATGTTGGTAGACTCCCTCGGGGATGAGGATGCACCAACGGAGAAGTACGCCGCGGAATATGGGAATGCCCGTGTCCCAAGTTCCTTGCTGCTGCGTTGCGTATTGCTGACCTAATGACGTAGTGTAATTAGCGTCGGAGCCGCTACCAGCAGACCACGCCTGGGCATGGGGTAAACCACCGCCCAGACTGCTTCCGCTAGAGACGCGGTGCTGATGTTGAGGATGATTTGCGGCTGCTGCTGCTGCTGCTGCTGCTGGTGATGATGCGCCCTTTCCGTGGCTGCTTGGACTTGAGAGTGCAGATGCTGTAACAGCTGGCCTGGCCGAGGCATGCTATTGTACGAATCTCCTTCATATCTCTGATTTTGTTGTTGCTGTTGGTGATGCAGGCCATGCTGGTGCTGCTGGTGCTGCTGCTGATACTGCTGACCTGTCTGGTAATCAGACGAAATTGCAGACCGCCACGCTGGGAACCATCCTTAGGCTATAACGCTGTGAGCCGCTTTGTGAGCCGCTTTGTGAGCCACCTGCGAGCCACCCCACTCTTCTGAAGGATAACCTCCAGACGTGCCATAGTGCTGTTCCTTTGCAAATACTGTAGTTGTTGGGAGTCTCTGAGCATGTATTCCCCGCCGTGAAGTTCTCCCATGTCCTTCCTGTAGGGTGAAAGGTCCTCATCGTATGCTTTCGCAGGCGGTAATCCAACGCCTCGTCCATAATCCGAGCCTCCCAAGCCGCTCGGCTTGGAGAGGACGCCGGAATCGAGGTGGCAGTGGTGGAGCCCCACTGGCCACGCATGACACTCTCTCGGGTACTTAAGCCAACGCCAGACCCTAAGGAGGGCATCGGAGGTGACGAGTAATAGGATCCCGCATTTGGCGAGCTAATACCAAGCCCTTGTCGCGCTGAGTTTCTGGCTGTTATTTTTCTTCACGGAGCTTACCATACTGCCGGCGCTATAGTGGCTTGCTCCTGAACCAGGCTTCTCGGGGGATTCTTGGGATTCTTGAATCATCATCCCGTGCTGGTTCCTCTTTCCAGGGCGGTACTCGGTTGGAATGGGATCCTCTTCGAAGATGCTAGGAGGGCGAGGGAGTTCGATTGAAGAAGTTGAAGGCGTACGGCCCAACGAGGTAACTTCCAGAGCTGCTTCCTTGGCCGGACGGCATCTTCTGCGGAACTGCGCTGCCTTGGGAGGAGCCTCCCATGAACGCACCCATACCCGCGCCCATTCCAGTTCCGATCTTGGGGCTATTCTTAGAGATCTGGCCCTGAGAGCCGACCTGGGGCTTGACGACGGGTACCCTCCGGAAAGCCTATTTGGATTGAGGGAACTGCTACCAGCACTCATAACATTCCCAGACCCGGTGGGGCTGTAAGGAGACCTCCAGAGCCGTACGTTTGGCTGTTGCCCGCAGCTTCTCTATGCGTCGACTGATAGGAACTTGCCTCGCGAGCCGCGTTGAAAGCCTGGCAACACCGGTGCATTTGATATCGTTCTGTCGGCGGTGGAGCTGATGGCGCAGGCGTGGGAACATTATGCAATACCGGCGGAGGTGATGCAAAAGATGAGGTTGAAGAGTTGGAGAAGAAGTGCCTTCTTGCATATGTTTCGGGAGGGCCTTCGCTTGTGGGGGAGCCCCGAGGTGACATTCGATGACTGCGAGGATATATTATACTGGTTGGGAGAAAACGGGTAACTTGAGCCCGTTTGAGACCCCGCAGGTGATATGACTGCCGAAGTCGTGGTTGACTGCACGCCGGGCTGCTGCTGTAGCGGGGGTGGTTGATGTTGCGCTGCTGTTGAGGAGAAATGGCCGGTTGGTGCTGGGTTGGCCGAAGGTACCCTGCTGCGAATACTGACGGACCTGAGGTGGAAACGGTAACCTTGCTGGCTACCTGCTCTTCTGAATAGGAGCCGAGGGTGGAGCGGAGCCAATTGCGCTACCCGTGGTACTAGGTGGTGTCGGCGCGCAATTACGCCGCACTACTACCGCCAGTATCCTTTCCGGAGGAAGTACTGGAAAACCCTTGTTGCTGGTCTCCTCGGAGACTAACAGGGCTGGCTGCGCTTCCAAAGCTGCCGTGTCTCAAACTAGTGCTTCCCTGGATTGAGAGCTGCCCCAAGGGCCCTGCGCAGCCTCATCAACGCCGGAACTCATATTATCGAGCGATACACCGCCACCGCCGACGTTAGTGAGGCTGCCACCAGGCGCTCCCCCACCTCCTCCTACCATACTACCTCCATGCATTTGCTGGCCATCATGCCTTGTTTTACCAACAGAGGTATACGACTCAATTGACGAGGGCTGGAACGCATTCTGGTCCCTGGGCGGATCCCTTCGGATAGGAACGGGTCCAGAGGAGAAAGAGGGTCTGGTTTGTCTCATGGAGATCTCTGGAGGATGACTGCATGAGCGAGGAAACAGAGCCCGCTGGCGATAGTGCGCCACCTTCCCTTTGTGACTGCTGCTGCTGCTGCTGCTGCTGCTGCTGCTGGGCGGGACATAGCTATGGGCGGATGTCTGCGACGTGGGAGAGAAATCCTGCTCATGGTGATGCTGTTGCTGCGATTGCGATTGTTGGGGTTGCTGGTGAGGCTGGTCGTGCGGCGACAGCTGCTGAGGCTGCAGGTGATGCTGCTGAGGCTGGTGATGATATTGCTGTGCTGGTGCTGATGCCCATCAAGCATCAACTCTCGCTGTTCGCGCTGTTGTTGCATATGCACGACTTGCTGCTGCACCATGGGCGAAGGAATGCTCACATATTTCGGCTCCGGCTGCTCTGCAAAATCTACAAAATCTTGCCGCTCAGGTCGCTCAGACCGCTCAGACCGTTCCTGCCTTTCCTGTCTCTCTAGTCGTTCCTGCCTTTCAGGTTCAACCTGGCCGACTGAGGGTGCTGTGTTGTAGGGGATGCCAAGCCCTCTTCGTGACCCTGATCTCGATCTCTCGGAGGAGGCGACGGCGCCAGAGGATAACTTCTTTGCTTTTGATGGTCTGGTAGAGACATGGATTCGGACGCCGTTGGAGACATCTGTGAAGCTCCATTTTGAAGAGGCTGTTCCTGTGATGTTGATAAAACCATGGCTTCGTTCTGCGTTGAGACGATTGCTCCTCGTGTTCCCGTTGTGGTAATTGATCATCCTGAGACCTGGAATCCTCTGGCGAGGAGATGCCTGATTTTGTGGTCGCGTCAGAGCGGAGAGAGCTGTGGTTTCCTGGTCATCGGATTGTCCCAGCTGCTCGTGCGACTTGACTGATGGATGATACAAAGGAGAATTTTCGAAGAAGGAATAGGAATCGTTCGAAGGCTCCTGCATGTTTGCTTAAGGGGTAGAAATACTATTAAAAAAAAATGAAAAAAAAGGGAAAAGAGAATATACGGTGATTCTTCACAAATAGCCCTAGAAAAGCGAATAGAAAAACCAAGACGTTCAAAAACTCTTAAGAAAAATAAAAGCCAAAGCTTCCCTCCGTGAAGTTGAATTATCTCGCTGCGGGAAAGGGCTGACGTTCGCAGCTCGAAACGTCACGTCTTTGCAATAGGTTTAAAACAGAATGGCCGGGAAGGAAAAGAAGAAGCAAGAAACCAAAAGAAAAGATGAAAAGAAGAGAAAGAACGGGGGGTCAAATCTTTTTCCGTAAGAAACCCGAAATGTCAGCAACAGTCAAGCCTACCCGATTGGGTTGATGTAATTGTTTATCCCTTTTAAGAGGAAACGAGTTGAGCTCACCTGATCGTCTCCTCGACTTCAAAGGGGGGTGATTATTATTATTTTTTTTTTTTGTTATTATTTTGATATTTGCCTAGGTATATATACCTCTGCAAATAGATCAAGCTCAGTAGCAAAGGCTTGGGAAGAAAAGGAGCTAGAAGCTGAGAGCGGCGGATTGAATGCCTTCTCCCCTGAGATTAACGGGTTAGTGGGTATCGTTAATGGACATTAGGTAGTTCGGGAAAGGTGAGGTATAGGAAGCTATCTCGACAGCGCCCGAAGGTGAGAAGCGGCGAATGCTTCCGCGCAAGATAGGTAACCAATATTGGCGTAATCGATTCAAAGGTTATAATGCCGAAAATCACTAGAAGAAAACCCGTGCCTACAAATATAACGGACCTTTCTTTTCTTTATCGTACCTTTTTTATCTTTGAAGCGGAAGCTCACAGAACTCCAGATAAACGGCGAGTCGCGATCCAAAGACAGGAGGGCTTTCTAAAAGGCAATCGCCATATATATAGAACTAGATCTACTGACGCTTGTTCTCTTGTGTCGAATAAAGACGTTCGCGGAGGCCTTGTAATAGAAGGTAGAAGAGAAAGAAAGAAAGAGAAAAGCCGTTAATATTGAACTCCCGACTTTGCTAATATGAGGAGGGCATCGATAAGGAGATTGCGTGGATGAGAGCTACCTGAAAGTGTACTACCGCCACTACCAACTTTACCTCGAGTAAATTCCCTCAGCATAAACCGGAGGATCAGGGTGCTCGTTGTTGGAGAAGAAGGACGGGTTGCTTCCGCTGTCCGAGATACGTTTTAGAAATAAATTAAAAGAATCGGCAGTGTAGCCTGAGAAGCAGCGGGTACGGGTGCTGCCCTAAGAACCCAGAAGAGAAAAAAAAAAAAAAGAGCATATACACTCAAAAGCTTCCAAAAGAGTAACCGTTGGAAAAGATACGAGCCCCTTCTTTCTAACCTCTTTCTAGAATACAGAAATATGGTATACGTGTGTATATACTTACTACTCTTAAAAGCCCTGTGATCTGAAAAGAAATCAAGGGACTATTGAGGGCGGAGGAGGCAAAAAAAAATTAAAAAAAAATAAAGACAGGAAGAATATCTTAGGGTGAGAGGGGGCGGAGGTGAGAGAAGAGGAGGAGTAAGGCCTCTCTAGCGCCTAAAGAAAAAAAAAAAAAAAGAGAACGAAAAAGAAACACCTAATCGAAAGGCATAGAAATAAAAGAAATAGATAGAAAGAGACTAAACTCTCCCCCTCCTCCAAGCGGTGGTGTGCGGGAGTCACCGAATAGCAGTAACGGTATTGATACTGGCCTTTCCCTCTATCAAAAAGCAAGCAAAGCAGGTATGTGATGCAGCAGGAGTTTTACTGGTGCTGGGTTTTTTTTGCTGCTGCTCAAAATGTTCGTTTCCTAATGAAGGTATTTTGCTTTTTTGCCTTGCCTGGCCCTGCAAATTCTGCTTGATGGGTTGACAACTCACAGATGATAATTTAAAAAGAGAGAGAGAGAGAGAGAGAGAGAGAGAGAGAGAGAGAATGACGGATTAAGCTGGGAGAGGAAAGTCCAATGGGCGTCGAAGCCGAAGAAAAAAAAAAAAACACGAATATCCTAACCAAAAAAAAAAAAAAAAAAAAAAAATCTACTTGGGACTTGAACTGGTAGGGATTATTTTATCTCTGCTTCCCACCACTATCACTTCATATAATAATAATAGAGTATATGCTCTTAGATATCTTATCCACCTTGTATCACCTTACATCTTCTGTCTTTACTTTTTGGCCCATCATCGAGGGAATTGGCCATTCGCTGTGGGTTTCTTTTAGACTTTCCGTGTGTGATATTAATATCGCAGCGGCTAAAGAACGCAAACGAGTCGACAATGGACGATATCTTTCTTATACACACACCCCCAAAAGAAAAACCTCCCGAGTTGAACTACTTTTATTCCTTGACGGCTCACGACGAATTACAGCAAGGAGGCTTTTCAAAATACAGAAGTGTATGGGTTCAGTTCTAAAATACCTACACATTGTTTGTACATGTATATAATTACTTATACGTGATATAATAATACATGCACGACGAAGCCACGGTCTCGGTTTTGTCTGATATCGTCGTTCTCGTAGGTTGAAAATTTCAGTGCAAACCGACGTGATTTAGCTCGAGGGTTTGATATCGTCAGGTCCTTTCTTTTCTCCTCCATCTCGTTACATATTAGAGATTAAGAAACAAACTGTAATCCTAGATAGTAGTGACTCCTGTTCATACCGTATTACTACTATCACTATGAATTTTTCGCCTATCTTTCTAATGGTTGGGATTTCTTTTCCTGCTTCAGCTGGGCCTTCCACCCTTACAATATATTACTATTATTCTCCCCTACATTTCGCGATAGAGATAAAAAGCAAGTTCACGCATCTCCATCAACAGTTTGTTTCCCCCAAAATATGCCAGCAATGACGGAAGCAGCTGCTGTGCCTGCCCAACTACGTCCTAAGCTGCATTGGCGGCCTCCTCTTCGCTGATTGCTTGTTTACCTTTTTTTTTTTTTTTTTTTTTTTTCACAAATAACCTGCGACAACCGCGTGGAAGCGCTCACATGTCAGCCACGAAGGAAATACAAGAAAACTCCACTCCGCCAATCACCACCCCTAAAAAAGACCGTTTTGAGCAAAAACGTCACGATGGTGATTATTCTTCACGGGAAAGAAGATGGTAGCTTTTCAACACATCGCCAGAGGTATGTACTGAGAACTAATACGATGGTCACTATTGTACAAAGATAGGGAGGCAAAGAACAGAGAAAGAATTATTATCAAGTAATATTTATGGGGGAGGAGAGCGTCCATCACCCTTATGTTCGAAACAGTATAAAATTCTCCGCCTTGAAGGCATATTTCTAGAAGAATCTGAAGCAATATACAATCAAAGGTCCAAGCTTCCAGAACGTCTCGTCTTAATCACTATAGTACCAATTGCTCCGGTAAGATATTCTCCCCGCCTCATGACAAGGATACATGAATAATCTGTTACAAATGCTGGCGAGTAGCTGATGCTCAATGAGTATCATGGCATTTGCATGGGATACCTACTGATGTTTGTTTATAATAATAGCATTGTTTCTGTGTGGAGGATCTAAGGAAGGGGGAAGGGCTGAAAATTTTAGGCTTTCATGAGTCAAGCCCAAAAAGGAATATAGCTGTCTCTTTGGCTGCTTGGGAAGAACTTGAAAGATGGGCCGGCGGGGTTCCTCCTTTTTTTTTTTTTTTTTTTTTTATAAACACGCAAGCAGTCAGTCAGGCAGCCAGCGGTCAATCAATGGTGTGAATACGAAACGGAAGCACGAAAGCGACAGGGCAGATCCAGATAGGCAAAAGCAGGGTTGAAAAACAGTGGTAGTCGCCAAGGAGAATAATATTTATTATTTTTCAATTCAAATACTTTGGGTACTTTTCTTTGCTAGGTGTTTGATCAATAGGTAAAATGTGGGGCGAGCAGAGCTAAAGGAGAGGGAGAGCAGAGCCCCCCTATATTTATTTAGTCGAAGCGACTGCGAATTAGGTAGTTCGTTGTAGCAGCGGAAGCTCCCACGACCCTTGCAAGCCTAACAAACCACCAAATTAGCCCACCAAATTAGCCCACCAAAAATAAAGAAGTAATAAGTAATAATTTGTCTGCTACATATATCCCACACGTGGTGTCGGAGGCAGCCTAACGTTTGAACCGCGAAAAGCCTCGCGACCCTCCTCTCTCCACATTTATCAAATCACTTTTGGTGCCGCAAGAAGCAACAGAAAAAAAAGAAGGCTGTGGTTTGATTTACTTGTCAGTAATTGCCTTTATTAAGAAGTATTGAGGTAATCCTGCGCAAGATCTTTCCCGGTTCCTTTTATTATTCTTTAAATACCCGTGGTCTTGCCTACTGTCGCGATGTCAATTCGTTGAGCTGTTTTTGAAAACATTACCCATTATTTCGGCTAGTGGGAAGCGAGGAAGGGAAAAAGGCAAGGCTCTCGACACGCGGAAAACCTATCTTTCTTTCACTTTGAAGTGACACAAGGAGATCTATCATTTTTCCCCCGTTCTTTTTCGAAGAAATTTAAAGGGAAAGAAAACGACTCAACCTGTCAGCAGTTTTTTTTTTTTTTTTTTTTTTTTTTTAAAAAAAAAAAAAGAAAAGAAAAGAAAAAAGGAAGCGGGGGAGGGAACTTTTCTGAAAAGGAAAGTTGGCGAAAAGAGTGAGAAGCGATGGCCAAAATCGGTAAAACCAGCAAGCCGCTGTGGACCCAAATGCCTTGCGCAGACCGGAAAGCGATGAGCAGTTCACGTTTACGCCGGACCAACCACCCGCAACGATACCCGGCGCACACCTCCAACGCGATACGAGAGAGCAGCGGCAACAAGCCGCCGCCGCCTCGTTACCGGTCCTGCCCGATTTCAACTTTGCGCCGTTTATCAACGAAGAGGAGACGTTCGACCGTTCCAAGGTTCGCAATGGGCATATCATCGAGGAACTTGGGGCAGATGCGATACTGGGGTCCGATCCCGATATTGGTTTGAAGGATCCACCGACTCATAATACCACCCGGAGGTCATCCTCGGGGGAAGACGGCAAAGACGGTTCGGATGGGTCCGCGACGGTCGTCTGGAAGAGGTCGTATTCACGAATAATGTCTTGCTTACCTTTTGGTGCGGGGAAGCGCTCCGCAAAGGAGGAAGAGGAGAGAAACACTGAACCGCTACGGAGCCGAATAGGCACGGCCGTCGTAGTAGGCAGGTTCGCAGCCAAAGTGTGGACAATCCGACTGGCCCGAGACCTATGGGACGCAATAATAAACGCCCCGTACCTTATCGTCAAGGGCTTTCGGTGGGCCGGGAGGATGCGTTTCCTCGACAGCTTTTTCCCAGATATCGAGGATTTTATTAAAACCCACCGCGAAACTACGGCGATCTTATACCTCCTGCTAGCGGGCGTAATAAACGGCCTCTACGGCATGTGGATATATTACGTCTGCGAGATATACATGGACCCGCACAGGTTCCGCGACTCAATACTGACCCACAGCACGTCGAGGCGGAACGGGTTCACGAAGACGATATACTTCGTCGGCGCATGCTTGGCGGTATACAATTCTTGCATTACGTTGGAGCTTTTTAAGCTCGCGGGAAGGTTCATAGAGCGGCATCAGGATTTTCTCTTTAGTAATCTTGACAGATTATGGAGCAAGCGGAGGCTGCGCGCGCCACCAGTTCAGCGTACAGCGCCAAAGGAGCAGCCGGGCTTCTTCGTAGGCGCCGCAATCATCATTGCTGCATTTTTGTTCTTTTTCTTCCCGATTCTAGCGCCTGTTATAGTAGCTTCGGTCATGCCCTCGCAAATGCGCAAGCAAACGTGGAAGAACTCCTGTCCAGAGGCAGAGTGGGACTACTCCGTAACGCTAAATGCCCGCTACCAAATGGCGAAGGACTGGGTAAAGCCCAGCTTACCATCTACGATCGCCACAACAACAATGCCTGGGCACATTTCGTTACGAAAGACTGTAAGTTTACATTAGTCTTGCGATTGTTCTTATCCGGATAAAGCTGCTTTGCGATAGATACACTAACGCCAATTATTAGGGGTTGCATCCGACGAGACGCAAAATGAACAAACGATCGTTTCTCCTGCCTAACGGCACGAGCCCGGAATTCCAGCCACAGCCTGATATCAAGCAGGTTGTGTACCACCTGCCGTACGCGCGCACGCCAGACGAGAAGAACGGCTGGCCGAGCAACTCGGATATCCTCCGGCAGACGTACGGGAACTATACCGTTACACTATCGAACGGAACAGACCTCGTCGGCCAATTTCCATACCTCAACGACAGGGACGGCCTGCGCATGCCTGAGTTCGGCTTAATACCTGATATCGCACGCTCTTACAGGGCGAAAGCGTATAAGGACTGCCTGGACGGAGCCGACGCGCTCCTGTACGAAAACCCGGACGTAAATTCGAGGGCTCTACCACCCTCATCGCCGAAACACATCGTTCTCAAGACAGGGCTGAACAAGTATCTCCACTGCGCGCAAAAGGTCGTGTGTGCGAACAGGCGTAAGGGCGTCCTGTCCGGCTCGCAGTGGGCCGACGGCGAGGAGGGTAAAAAACTGCTCGATAGGCTCCTCGTCGTCCCCATGGGCATATTACTTGTCGAACAGGTCTCCTTCTCCAGCTGCTGCCAGGATGGTTGGCCTGCTTCGACCAGTAGTTCAGCGTAAGGAGCTTCTCCGGCGTTGTCTTCTAATGATTTTGATATTTATATATTTTTTATATATCCTCCGTTTGATATACATGGTCTAATGCCGAATTTTTGAGAATTGTTTAGGTGGTTTTAAGCTAGCAAGTACCTATATGCTTTAAACGATTTCAACTGGAGTCTCTGGCGTTTTTAATGCATTTAGCGCTCGAAGCTTTTTTTTATTGTTATTCTTTTGTTGTAAATTTTTTTTTTTTTTTATCGCGACTGGCGATACTCAATTATTGAGAACACCAAAGTTCTTTACTCATAGCTATCCAGCGAAACCATCTCTACTTTAAACCAGCAGCATATAGTTTTAGTAACAATAAAGGGAATAAAGTGCATCAGAGCTCAAACTATTATTTAGGCAGAATATCCCCGTTAAATAAATATTTTCTAAGTCACTCATATAACTACTTAAGTAGTCTCCAATATGACTTCAAAGTTAAGTATCTCGTAGGCCTTCCTATATCGCTGCGACTTTTGGTTATCAATTGCCGAGTCTCGCTAAAACCTGCAGAGCGAAATTTTGTCACCAGCAAAAAAATGCTTATTTTTCTTCTTTCGGTAAGTAAATTTTCTCGTAAAGAAGAACTTTTAGAATTGTCCCACGTTATCGAAATTTTTTTGGGCGTTAATTTCCGAGGAGAGAAAAGCAAAGGATGATAACGACGTCACAGATTCTAACGGGATTTTACGAGCGGCAACTAGCTTGACTATGTATGCGGCACGACTGCCAGATGCATATATTCAAAAATCAAACATCCTCCATCAATAATGTTTACTTTTGTTTCGATATCGATAAGGCTGATGTTTCAAAAGTGAATATCGAACCTGGAGTGTCAACCTCGCGTGAATATCGCCGAGAACTTGGCCTTGTGCTTAGGTGCGGCAATCGGTGGACCACGCGACACGAAAGACGAAGGCCAAGAAGGAACGAGCCGGATAACGAAAACTCAAAACATTGTTCATCATCTGGGCGTTGAAGTAAAAGAGCAAAGATGTTAGCTTAACAATAATTGACAACTTAATAGTCTTTGACCATGTATGACGAAAACTGATAAAGCACAGTTACGAAGGGGAGATCCGCCGCTGTGTTATTCGTTCCTGAAAAAAAAAAAAAAAAAAAAAAAAAAAAGCCGATGGCGGAATTCAAGGGTTTTTCGGATGAGACAAGGGAAAGACAGAAAGACTAGAAGCTCGTCAAGCGGCAGGCTTATCGACCGCGGCGAATTGAGGAATAAAATATGAGTTTCCTTCCATATATAATTAACAAGTAGGAAATGGACAGTGAACCGCGGCCGAAGTGGGCAGTAGTATACGTCCATTATCGTGCCATCTCTTCTCGGCAGATCTGACCCAGAAGCAAAAAAACAGGCCATTTGACTGACTGACTGCTCTGAGTTAAATTTTGGCGGTGATTGCCCTCTTTTTTATACGGCGACGAAAAAAAAAAATAAAAAAATAAAAAAAAATAGGAATAGCTCCTGTGCAAAAGTGTTCAGGATTGCCCTAAAAAATACGATTACCTTTTACTTACCTTTTACCTAACTAGTACATACTGATTCCCTGCCTTTTTTTTTTTTTTTTTTTTTTTTTTTCGCCGTGCCAGTCACCGACTCTTTCCCCAAACACAAAAAAAAAAAAAAAAAAACGAACTCTCTTTTTTATTCACTCACACTACCTACCACTTAACTACTTACCACTCACCACCGCTGCCAACCTCTCCAATTTAAATAAATAGCCCTACAGGTTCCCTATCCTTCTCGGCATTTTTTTTTCTTGTCCTCTTTTACCTCTTCCCTCTTCTTGTTGTCTTGGTGCTCATCTGTCAATCAACCGAAGCTCAAAACTTTCAAACCTTCAAAGCTCCACGATCAATTCTCCCCTCTCAGTTAATTAATTGAACCCCCAAGTCTCTTCCTAAGAAGGTAAGCCCCGAATTCTTCCGTTCTTTTTCATTCCTCTATTTCTGTGAGGCAGTTTCGCCATTGCCGAAAGCTGCCAATCGCCGAGTGCGTTTAGTGGCTACGCTGTGGGCCATTGCCGCTTCTCCCATCGCCCTTTCGTTTCATTCATCATCTGTCGAGCGACCCTGCTTCCCCTACTGTAAACCCTCCCCCGTTCTTATCACAGGAAGGCTCTTGGTTTGGACTGTTCCCTGGTTTTGTCGATTCTGCTTCTCAAGCATCTTTTCTTGTGGCGGGTTTCTGCCGGCTCTTGAAAGCCGCACTCCAAAGAAGCGGGGAAGGCAAAACAAAAATCACCGTTATCATGGATGATGAAACCGTGCATTTTGCTTTGTCGTTTGTACGGCCACGACTTTACAGCATGAAATGACAGCAACGGCCAGGTGGTCGCCGAAGGCCATTCGAGCTTCTATGTCCATATCTATGCTTATCGATGGTTTTGCTTATCCCGTTCGATGGTCACCTATATAAATATATATATATATTTGAAAAAAAAAAAAAAAAAAAAAAAACTTCAAATGAAAATAAAAATGATATGATCTCCTTTTCCCTTTATCATGAATGGGCACTAATACTCTATCAGCTTTCGATAGAACCCTCATCTATCACACGTCGACATGCTTCCTCCTGGTGTCATCGTTGTCTTCTGCATCGTCGGAGTTGTCGGGTAGAAATGAAACCTCTTCCCCATAATTCAAATTATATAAGACGTAAGCTAACGACGTCAATTCTCAACGAACAGGATAGGCTTAGCAGGAATCTTTCTTCACAAGAAGCTATCCGCTCGCAAGGCCGCACAAGCTCACAATAATCATTAAAGCAAAGCGCGCCTTCAGAGGACTGACGACAAGAACTGGGCATACCGAGATGATAATAATCGCTCAGAGGCCCAGAATGCACTAAGTGCTAAACTTCGAATTAAAATTATGAAAACCAAGGGGAAGGAAAGGCGCAAGCACTAGGGAAACAGGAATATACGGTTTTCTTTCTTATAAAATATTATTCTCCTCTTTTTTTTTTTTTTTTTTTTTTCTTTTTTCTTGTTGGTACTTCTTAAGACTAGTTTTGTTTCATGTCTTCACTTTTCTTTTCTTTTCAATTGGAGTACGAAACAGGCTGTTGTTTTCCTTGCCTCGCTTACTGGTGTTCTTGTTTTTACAACCTAATAACTATATATTTTTGTGCTATCTTGGATGTTGTCTCCACTTCACTCCTTCACTCACTCACTCACTCACCTCGCTCTCTCACTCATTCTCAACTTACGGCTCTCCTTTTACTACTCTGCTATTTGCGTACTTTATCTGAACCTAAAGAGACGATATTGTCTGTGCACGAAACTGGGCTCTCTTCCTATGATCTTATCGATTTTTTTGCTATCGAAAGTCTTATGTCTTGCTACTAGTTATTTCTGATTCTTTTTGGAATTCCCATTGCCACCTGTATTTCTATTTTTTATAGCTATCCGGGCCGTCTTGACGACGCTAATAAAGACGCTCTATAATTCGAAATCAGATTTATCTATTACTGCAAGCTGTTGTCACACTTTTAGTATGGTAATAGCTAAAATGAAGTAAGGTTGATTATTATATCAGAACACAGCAACTGGTGCCATACCGAGATATATAGAGGAGCAAAGTATCATCAAGACCAACCAGACCAGAGAAAATGCTAATAATCATTAGAGGATTTTGTTGTAAACATTTAAACCAAAAGAAAAGTGAGGGAGAAAAATAGTGCTTCAATCCATATTCATCTTATGTGCCGTCCCGTCTCTTTGGCATATGTATTCGCCTCGACCTTCTCCACAATCGCGCCATCGGAAACGATCGCCGCGCCCGCGTAGGGATCGTCAAGCCCGAATCCGTCGAACTGCTCCCTTCGTCGTCCACACCATCCTATCGATCAGCGACGCCCGATCCGGCCACACGGCCGAACACCCCCAGTACACCAGTATCCCCATGAAATAGCCGTATATGTAGCTTATCGAAAACATGTCTTTCGCGCCGCTACCGATTTGAATATTCGGGTTGATATTGTTCAGGAATCCGGGGAAACAAGGGAGCATGCCAACGAGCACGGCGACGAACGCGCGCCAGTTGAAACCTGCGTGGTAACGGTATATAGAGTGCGGACGGTACAAGGCGGGGACATTGATGTGTCCTTTTTTGACGAGGAAGAAGTCCGCTGTCATTATACCTGCGATCGGTCCGAGGAAGACTTTTTTTTTTTGGGACAAAGATTTATTAGCTTCTCGGAGAGAAAGATATATATGGAGAAGAGACGAAATTAAAAAGTAGGTAGGGTTGGTAGCGCATACTGGTATATCCTCCGGCGAAGCTCAGGAACCGAGGCGCAGACGCAAGGATCTGCCAGGGAACAAGGAGCCATCCTCCTATGACGGCACAAAGGATCGACCCTCGGCGAATGTTGATGTATCGAGGTAGTAACGCGTTGAAGTCATTGCCCGCGGAGATGGAATTCGCAGCTGCTCAGGAAAGGATTATCAATTTCAACTTCGTTCGGCAATTTGCTCTTGGCGCGAGATATAGAGGTGTGTATTAAGTATGTCTTACCGATATTCGTCCCGAGGGCAGCGGTCAAGAAACTCAACCCGACGAAGAATCGCGCGGCGCGTTCCCCTGGAGAGTCTCCCAGGCGGCGACCAAATCAAGGGGGTTCCTGCAAAATACAATTTTCATCAACAAATTTCTACGACCATGAGTGAAAGTTGAAAACTTACCAAAGATACTGCCCGTACATGACTTCGTCGCAGAGGTCACGGCGATACCCAAAAACGAGAAGAAGGTGAAGGCGATAGGGATAATAATGGGCTGAACGAGCTGGTCTCTAGTTGACCTTGAATATCTTGTGAAATCGGGGATGTTGACGGACATGGTTGCTAAAACCCACAGCGTTAGGTCACTGAAAGATCAATCTCACCAATAAAAAGAACCGGATTTACATACACCAGTTTCCGAGGACGGAATTGAGCCCGCTCAAAAGGCCCAGCTGAAAGCACTCCCTGAGAGAGTACCATGATCATGCAGAATGGGACCTCCTCCTGTCCTCGAGAGCGCCCAGCACATCAATGCGACTCCACATATCGGCGTGGCAATAGCCTTCACAATAAAAGATACTTGATCTTGACAGGGTGCAGGAACACTACGTGCCATTTGTTAACATAAAGTGTATATAGGGTTTTTTTTTCTATTTTAGAAATCCCAAAGGTGAGTTCTTACAGAAGGGAAACTGGACCAGCCAGTATAGGAAATAGCAGAGCATGTCCTTGCTCGTCGTTCCAGAGCTCGGCGCCATATGGTTGGGAAAACTCCTGAAGCTTGGCCATATTGCTGTTATAATCTCCTCGTACACTGCCCACCGCTAGCCGTCTGCACACCAAACCAGAAACAAGCCAGGACAACTCTCGATACGACCGGAAGTAGGCGAAGAAGAAACCAAATGAAGAGCGATTGACGACGGGAAATGGGACGTGAAGATAAGCTCCCAATATATCCGTTCAACGTCATTGGAATCTGAAGGAAAGCATATTATAGTCAGCGAATGTATATACGTCTACACATTAATAATTCAGATGCCAAATTTGGTATATACCGATATTATAATTTGTCCAATTACGATGACACTACATGTTGAATTGAAATATTAGTGGCGTTGGTCCCGTGAGAAAAAGATAGCTCAGTCGAGAAGGAAACTGACGCCATTGATGCGGGGAATCCAAGCCAACAGTGAGGAATGCTGATGCTAGCTGCCATGTAGGTCTGTATTATTGTCGTCCAGTCAGTTTCTTGTATGAATTCGAGTAAATCATGCTAACACTCGAGAACTTACATATTGAAGGCGTCTGATATCTATAAAAAACGTTAAAGAACAGTTTAATTATGGGCCCAAGTTTTTTTTGGGGGGGGAATGTAGAACGAGCCTGATTGTAAAGCTCAATTGAGAACTATAGCATACCAGTAAGCTAGAAGAAAGATATTCATTGTGAAATATTAGCACCATGAATTGACATTGCATAAATATGGTGGTCAGTGATTTCATACCTGTAATATGATACCAAGTCCAGCTCCGCATCTCAGGCGGCGTAGGATCCATATCTATTTTTCAAGTAGCTGCTTAGCACCATTACACTCGAACTATTGATGACCGGCGCACAAGTTGAAACCAAAGCGTTCCTAGAATTGCGATAGTACCTTTGTTACTCCATTTGTTATTCGGTGCAAACGACGCGGGAGCAGGGTCGAGCTGCAGTTTGAAAGGCTTTGGCCGAAGCTTCCTCAATATCGACATTTTTTTTTTTTGTGGCAGATGTTGATGTTGAAGATTGGTTCCCTTTCTTGTGGTAGCAACGATATAAATTCCGACAAGGAGAAAAAGAAAGAAAAAAATAGAATTTAACGATGAAGGTGAAAAGGAACGAAGGAAAGAAAGGAAGACGTCAATGATATTTCTTATTATACTACCTATATAATATAATAAGTAATATATATCTCCTCTAAAAGAATATCAACTGCTCTTATACTATTAATTTATCACTCTTTCCTTTCTTCTTTTTATACTGTCATTGGTGTCGGTTGCAATTAATGTGTAACTTCAACTCGGACCAAGTTTTTCCTTTTTACACGAAAAAACGCTCGCCTTTTCTTCTTTTTTATTTTATTTATTGCTAGATGTGTGGGTCTGCCTCTGCTTGTCTGACACTGTCTGACTTTTCCTTCCCCCGCCGTTGTCGGATAATTTCGTATTATTATTTTACTTATTATTATTATGTTATTGTTATTATTATTATTATTATTATTATTATTATTATCCTATTTATGTTATTATTATTATTATTTTTGATTTCGCAGGACGGATTAACGAGTCCCCTTTTCTTTTGCCTTTTTGTAACCTTCAGCGAAATATCCGAGATCCGCTTCCGAGAGGTAGAATTTGTTCCTAAATTCTCAACAATTGGAGGCCTATTTGTGATCGTGCAAAAAAATCATTTCATTAGTAAATGTCAGCGTATTTTTTTATGGTATTTGTAGCTTTGAAATGTATTATATTATTTTAAAGATAGCATTGAAAAAGGCTAAGCATTTTGCCTCTGAGGGCAGGAAGTCCTTCGGGACAGCTTCCCTGCAAGTAAAAAGACTACAGAGGGAAGGAACAACACAGATATACCAAAAAGAAGAACAAGAATAGAACCAAGGCAATTAACCCGTTGAATTAATAGCAGGGGAAGGGTGATACCTCGCATACATACCAAGGATTAGGGATGTTGTAAATAGGAAAGAAGAGACGCTTGCGCTTCAAGTGTTTGAGTTTAGACGGAGCTCTGAACAGAAAGGGATATTGAGAGAAAGCTTTCTTAATAGACGTCTTAATGAATTATCGATTTATATAGAAAAGAAATAGAAAACTAGTTGTTTAATAAAGTAGGCTAGGGATTGGAAAGCGAAAAACTTTAAAGAACGAAGCGGAAGGAGAGAGCAATTCTTTCTTTGAAGAAAATAAGAACTGTCGGTTAGGTGCGAAAAAAAAAAAAGAGGGGGGGGGGGAGTGATAGAAATATTATTATTAGTAGATACAAAGTAGTAGTAAGAGAAGTTATAGAGATAACACGAAAGGATGCTATTATATAGATAGATATAAGAAACAACACGAGTGGGGAACAGTTTTTCTTTCTATTTATTCAGTGCGCCAGTCGATTGCTAATACGTTTTTCCTTATCTCTCTCATCGCCGTTTGTTTTTCCTCTGTTCGTACTAGTTTCCCCAAACTGAACCCCGGAGAGTCGGATTAATTTGAGGAACAGATGCAAAAAAGTGGGGGGGATTTATTGGGAAAAAAAAAAAAAAAAAAGGGCAAGAGAATTGACACCAACCCCTTTTGTGTCTCTCCGAGAAGGAACCTACTTTCGTCTGTAAACGAGCTGCAAAGATAGAATAAGAAAAGTGAGCGAGAAAAAAAAAATATAGAAAGCCTAATAGCTACTAATGCTAACCATGGCCCGTCGTCTCTGTGATGCATGAGGATGCAAAGGAGAGTAAGGTGATAAAGGTAAATAATCGAATAGCACCCTTCTCCGAACTTGAACTTATTCGAAATATCTTGATCTCCTTCCGAAAGGGAAGTTTCTTTTTCCGGATTGAGACGTGCGAGTTCGACAGTAAAAGTAGACTAGCTATCTACACAAAACTCGCTGCTTCGTAGCGCTAATCGAAATGCGTTCTCCTCTATATCGATCTGTGAGTGGGACCACTCGCAGTAAGCTGCTATTCGAAGGTATCATAGCGAGGTCATAGCCAGGACAAAGATCCTATTCCGAGAAGGGATTTCTCTGCTGCCCTTTGCTTCCAAAAAAAAAAGAAAAAGGGAGCCAAAAATACGGGACTTGTTCTAACAACGTATAAGTATTTAAAAGTTTCTTTTTGATGTTGATTGATCGACTTCAAGATGGTTTCAAGCTAGAAGGGATCTCTAAATATTTGTGTAGCTAGAGAAATCTCGTTGATACAACGCCGATAGACTTTCCTATAAGATTGATGCGTCATTGCCTGAGCAAATCAAAAATGCCATTTCTGAACATTGTACCGCTTGAGGCTCTGGACATGCACAGTGCTGCGTTGATCGTGAACATCAGTTGAACTAGCCAAAATGTCAATCGTTAGTGTGCATATCACGTATTAAAAGCGTGAGGGCAAGAGGATTCAGCTTGATTTCTTTTCTTTTCCTTTCTCTTTTCTTTTTATTTTTTATTTTTTATTTTTTATTTTTTTTTATTTTTTTTTATTTTCTTTTTTCTTTTTTCTTTTTTTCTTTTTTCTTTCTTTTTCTTTTTTCTTTTTTCTTTTTTCTTTTCTTTTTTCTTTTTTCTTTTTTTTTTCTTTTTTCTTTTTTCTTTTTTCTTTTTTGGTTTTTGGTTTTTGGTTTTTGGACCTTCGAATTGCTGTTTGAGCAAGCGGAGAAACCTTTTGCGATCAGAAGTTCGTTCTTATTCTGTGCCCTACGCGAATTAGTTGATGGCGTTTTGTCGATTCTTCGGCGACGTAGGGGAAAAAAAAAAAAGCATAGAATAAAAAGGAAGACAGAAAAAGAAGGGAAAATAGGCAAGTCCAAAAAGACCCTGAAGAGTGAAAAACTAAATCCTTTGCGGGATTGAGGCAATACAAATCTTTAGGTTTAGGTGCATGAGTTTTAGCTGCACGAGAAGATGTCGTGCTTTTTTGCGCTGCGAAGTTTTTTCCGCTTTTTGAAATTTTCACTGCCCTTATACTTACTAAGTATATAGTTAAAGGTAAAGATGATTATGGAAAGATACCCTACTCGGTAGGGTCCCAGACTAGAGGAAGGTTTATTTTATTTTATTTTATTTTACTTGGGGAAGGGAGGGTATCTAGTCTGGAGACCCTCACAAGAGGAGTATCAGAGGTCGGGAAAGAATTACCTAGATAGCCTTAACTCTAGTTGCAGAAGAACGAACAAAAAAAAAGATAGTAATCTTTTATATTATCAAATGTATCGTCTCATTATAAGTGCTGTCAACTTACACTAAGGAGCACTTCATCGGTTCATGCTAATAATAATAATTATAATAATAAAAGCTTCCTTTCGGGTACAAGTAAGATGTTTTACTATTTAGGTGTATATGCAGAGCCTTCGCGCTGCGGATTTAGGGTCCCCAACAGTGGAAAGTTCTCACTAATATAAACAGTTGAACCCTAGAATAGCGCTTCTCCTGCGACCCGAGCAGCTCGAATGTTTAGAATGGATTCCTGCAATATATTTCCAGCAACATCCACAAAAACGTAAATTACTTCACAATTAGAATGATAGCTAATATATGTTGTTTCGTGCCCAAATATTTGCCTCCAGCACTCTCGGGAAGAACATAGAGATGGACTGGTATGTTTAAGATCAAGAAGTCTTCTACTTAAATTGAGTTGTGAACCAGATGCTATTATAATACAAGCCTATTATTACATATTTCGCAGCTTGCGAAGTACACTATAGAAAAAGAACAGAAAAGAATAATCAATCGAAAAAAAAATTTTTTTTTTGTTGGAACTCCTAAGGAATAAATGATACGGAAGGAATAGAAGAAAGCAGAATTGGTATCAGACGGTGTCCTCCGGCAAATATAGCGTTGAAAGGTCGTAGTAACATAATATCGTGAATCGTTAGAATATATAAATGGTGAGAGAATTTAAAGAATTGAAAAAAAAAAAGAAAGAAAGGAAGGAAGGAAGAGAAACGGCAAGTACCACCCTTGGGTAGAAAATTCTGTAATGCTCCATATAGAATGTGGCGTTTATAGTCTAAGGGGAAGGCAAAGCGAGAAACGAATACGAAAGAAAAGAAAATGGAAAACGAGAATTCGAACAACTTTTTATAGAAAAAGGACGCGAGTTGAAATGACGGTTGCTAGTTGCGGACATATGCGTCCATAGTAAAGCGGCGCATGCCTTCCCTGACGTTGTCCAACGCTCCAGGAGCATGTGGCTGGGCGAAATGCTATGGCGGTGCTCGTCGGCGCAGAATACGCTGCGGGCGACAGCGCGAAGGTCGCCGAGCAGCTCAGAGGCGGTCTTGGCCCACCTCTCGATCTTGTACGGTGGGTACAGCTCGGCCTCGCGCAGGCCTTCATGGTCGTGCCGATAACCCTGGCGTCGCAGTCGCGAGGCATATGGTTACCATAATAGTAGGCAACTTCGCAGACACCGTCCTCGACAAACTTGTCGATAAAGTTCTGCGTGCAATTATGCAGGTCGTTGATGCAGGCGCGGCGAGTATCGATAAGATCTCCTATGAGTAGAAAAAGGTGATAGAATTAGTAACTACTAAATAACCTCTTTTTTTGGTGTCAAAACAGTAATAGAGCACTACTCTGCAAGATTCGGCAACCTCAGGAAGAACTCATCATCAGCCTGGTCACCCTCCAGCATTTTCCAGGAGAGCGCATTGGCGCAGAGCTTGAAGACGCGCTCGTCCCTAAAACCCAAGCAATGAATACCCACTTTGATAGCAGTTCTTCTCCTTTGAATCCAACAGAGTAATCGAGCCGAGGTCGTCGTTGAACCAAGATTCCTCCTTGCCTTCCTCCGCCAATTCTTGGCGAACTACGTCCCCAGCCATCCAATGTCTCGTCCAAGCCCAGGCTGCTTGGATGCAGTCATATTTGTCCAGGACGATGGCTACCTCGGCAAGCTCGTCTCCGTTGAGACACTTGGGCACCTTGTGGCTCTGCAGGTGCAGGATGTAACATACGGTCGTGACGGCAACGGGTTCGTCGTCGAAAAGGTTGAGCTCCAGGGACTTGTGTCTGTGGAACGAGATACCTTCCGTGAAACGGTTTGGCATCAAGATGGCGCGAAAGTAGGAACTGCCGATGGCGAGGATAGTGGAGCTGACAAAAATCTTCCTGCGCTCCGGCGAATCAGGAGCGCCAACGAGAAGCGCGATATCAGCGTCCGGAACGACAGTTATTTGTTCGCAGTTCAAGAAGTCCGGATGCAGTTCGGGCTGTTGTACTTTCTTCGCGCTGACGACGGGCGAACCGAGCAACTTCTCCTCCTTAACGCTCGAAAACGACCGCCGAGCAACCATTGTTGGGCTAGTCTAGAACAGAGTAATATTAGAGCCACGAAGCAGGAAAGAAGCAAACCGCAAAATACAGGGCGCAAAGATTAGGTCAAGCAAGAGAAAATTGAAGATTTACTTACGGGTCTTGAATGCCTTCCTGTGAAAACGACCTTTTCAGGCTCAGTCTCCGGCTCGGTTATCTCTGTGCTCGCGTGGTAAAAATTTCGGATGGTACAGACATTTCGTTTGCGGATTCGTACGCGATATCGTCGGACATCATACTTTGTGGTTTTTAGAAGATAGTAGGGACGAAGAAAGAAAAGGAGAGAGGGGCTTGGGGCTATTGGATGAATGTGGTTGTGATCCTTATCCCTTATATTCTGGAAATTCCACGAAGCAAGGGGACTGCCCCCCCGTATTTATGGGGAAAGCAATTTAATAAAAAGATCCGGGATAAGACCGTCGAATATAGAAGGGATAGTCGAAAAAAAAAAAAAAGCAAAATGAGTGGGTACATCCTTTTTACCGCATTTCCTGACCTCATGCAGGTATATTAGGATCGGAATCATCGGATCAATCAGACGCCATTGCTTTTACTGCTTTGGGGGATAGAAACTTCGATTTGCTATAGTCTGGGACCCTACGATGTATAGGGTCCAGACTAGATTTGCCAACTACTCTGCGTGCTTCTTCTCTTACTTATTTATTTTCCTGTAGTCGCCTCCAAGCCTTGCCTACGAAAAGGCGCTTCTCTTTCTTGCATAAGTATGTGTAAATTTTTTTTTGTTCTGTGCAGTTTCATTCAGGGTCGTCGACACGTCAGGTGGGCTTATAATTTTTATTTTCCTTTTTTCTTTTCCCGCGCCAACCCATTAAAAAAAATTTCAACCGTGCATGAAGAAAGAAGAGAAAAAGAGAAAGAATAGGTTGCACGATATCGCTTTTTAATGGATAGGAAAAAGAGCCGCCAACCATTCCTTTCTTCCCCCAAAACTCCAAACCCATGAGTTGGTCAACGCACAGCAATTGCTTGCGGTGGAGTCATCCTTTGAAAGTGCATCGTCAATGTTTTCGTTTTTTTCGTCATCTTCGAATAGAATTGTATATCTTCACGATAGAAGGATATCCTATGACGTACCCCCTTGCAAGAGTTGTCGCTCGGATAACAAATCAAAACGACCTGCATTCACGATTCTCTTTTTTCACGACAGGGTACAACCAGCCATGAGCCCGCTCGCGTTTCTCCCATGCAGGATCCCCATCTTCACATCCAGACCCTTCTTGACGAGGTCCTCGACGACCAACGGTATTAATTCACCGGTACGAGCCGAACATTCCATGTAGCCGGTGCATTCGAGCTGCTGGGTGAATCGATATCCCTGCAAAATATGGTACGATGGTGGTCGCATGATGAAAAATTTTCTTAGTGATAACAAGCCAGCAGTGCAGGAAAACCTTTCGTGAGGAAAAGAAAAGAAAAGAGGCTTTACTTCCTGTGGGAATAACTATCTCCTCTTCTTTTATCTCGCTCCTCAAATCTCTTTCAACCCAAGGACTAAAGTTGGGACGTCCATCCCATACGCGTGGCGATACTTTTGTTCTAGAATAATAATACTTCAATATTGGCAACGTCATCTATATCAAAAACTTATAAGAAATGAAAAGAAGGAGAGAAAAAAAAAGAAAAGAGTAATGGGAGGGGACAACCCACGAGGCCTGCCAGCGCCATCATAGATTCCCTATTTCCAATGTCGAAGCACAGTACCACAACATCCGGGCGAAGCGGTGAATCTTGCTCGTCCAGATATACGCCTTCGTAGAATTCTAGGCAAGGCGCATTTCGCTGAGCCGTGTTTTTCAAGCACCACGGAGTATTCGATACGTGGTAAGGCGGAGGCTCGTCCTATGAAAAGATTTTTTTTTTATTAGTGACCCTTGTCAGTATTGTAGGATATGCGTGCGAGAAGAGGGTACGGGCTAAAACGTACAATGTCGAGGATTCCAGTGGTTATTCGGCTGCAATGAAAGTTAATCGAGCCGTGATTTGTCTAGCGATATAGGAAGGCCATTGGCCGAATTAGAGAGAATGAGAACTCGTTCCTACCTCAAAAACGACGTCTTACCGCAGCCTGGGGAGCCAACGAGAAGGTATGTAATACTAGGTAGTGGTTCCAAAGCTTCTGCATCGTTTATCGGAGGTCGTGGAGCTGCCATCTGACGGTAACGGTTTGTAGTTGTGGAAAGAAAGAAGAAGTTGGAGAAATATTATTATTGAAAGCTTTCGAGATGTAGAGATAAGGAAAGTGACGTGCCAAGGCCGGTTCGAATAATTGCCAAACTATAAAATTGAAATTAATGGGCACAGCTTCGGCGGTAACGGGGGTTTCTCTCGTCCAGCATCAGAAATAGCGCTCCGACAGCTGAGGTGCCTAAGAATTCAATGTCTATACTCTAGACTAGCTTCTGTGGCTACGTTTCGTGGAAGTTTTATATATTTTGCATGCGTGTTTGATGTAGATCGTAGATATCACAAATTATTCAACAAGGGAAGAGCTTTGTCTCGTACCCAGCCTCTCCTTTGGGAGAGGCTGTCCCTTTGGGAGAGGCTGGGTACGAGACAAGAAGAGCTCAATAATATCCGAAAAAAATAAATAAAATAAAATAAAAGTAGGGCATTCCTTCTAAGCTTTAAACCCCAGTTTGTTCCGAGAGATTCAAAGGTATGGTACATGTTTCGCCCGCAAAAGGAGAAGAAAAAGCTTGCAACGCCTATATGAAGCAAATGAGAACTTGATAAGAGAAGGAAAAAAGATAATAATAACAATAGCGATAACAGGAGCGGTACTTTAATAATGCAGTGAAATAACGCGTCTATTCTCCTAGTACGCCATCCGCCCAGTTAAAAAGACTAGGGTCGACGTTATGATTCTCTGGGCCCCTGCAACGTCTGATAAATCTCTCTCATCGTCCGTCTCCATGCCATTGTCCAATAGTTCCAAGGCTTCCGACGATAATAGGCCCAAGTCTTGATACGGCTGGAAAGAATACTTACCACCACTATCCTGACCAGGGCCGAGAGAAGTCGCCGTATCGCAGTAGTCGGGATCGTTCGAGGAATTGTGCCGGAAAAGATGGTCCATGAGCATTTCCGTGGCGTGTGGCGAGTCCGCATCCTCGCTTGGGTGCTCCTCAAAGTAATCCTCATAAATAGACTGCCTTGTAACACCCGTCGACGCCAATGCATTGTTGAGGGAGGCCCAACGGTGTGGCGCGCCGTTAAACGCCCGTTGGCAAGCAACACCAACGTCAATCTCAGGCAGCCGGCGTTTTGAAGAGGCGTGTTCGAGTTCAGGACTGGGTGAGCGCTGCCGTCTGCCGTTCAACAACTGACTACGTTCCCACATGAGAGTCATTTCCAGCTCATCTCGGGACCACCAGAGCTATCCTCGTCATCCTCCTCCTCCTCTGTGGCTCCGACACTGTCCACCTCTTTGAAATCACTTTCGCCAACCTCAACTTCCGACTCAGACGTCCTTGGCTGTGCCCTGTCGTATTCTTCGTCTGACTCGTCAAGCATACTCGAATCGCTGGAATCTGACTCTGGAGACGATGAGCGAGAAGAGGTTTCTTCTTCCTCCGTGAGCGGTAGGTCGTACTTGTCTCTATACGGAATTTGAATTCCAGGCGTTGGAGGTACCGAGGTCCAGATTTTCCCTCTGGAGCCTTTCTAGGTGGCTTTGCGACGGTGTCCAGTCGATTAAAGAAACCTCCATATCGTCTTTGTCGTCGAGATGACACTTTCGGGTAGTTGAATTACTTCAGTCCTCGCGCAGAGTTTTTCCTGTGGCGGTAGAAGGGTGAATGCGCCGTTCGGGTCCTTGAGCGAGCCGGTGCTCGTTTCCGTCCTGAAGCAAACGCACATAGTTTCGACGAGAATTCGACCAAACGTTCCAATCTAGCCTAGGGTTAGTGGTAGTGCACGATAACGACATATTGTACCGTACCCCGAATCCTGTGCCTACGCTGCCTGACGGTGTGAGGAATGAACCCCCATTCTACAACATCAATTTTCTACCAAGTCGGATGACTGTTAGGATGAGCCACTTTATTTTTCCTTTGCCTGTAGAGTGTAGCTTCGAATTGGAGCTTAGGACCCTGTTATCAGCTGTATCGAATGGGATATATCTGGAGGTGAAATCTGAGCTTGTCGTTGGCGTGGAAACCTTTCGTTGGTTAGATCGCAATCCAAAATACAAGGCTTGGAAGAATATTCGAGAGTGAAAGTATATAAAGGTAATTGCAAGTATACTTGTAGGAGGGCTGGTTGTTTCTTGATCTCTATTGTGTACCGGGGCAGATATGAAGCGACGAGGACGATGGCGTCGATGATAAATTGTTGGGTTGATGATAAAAGCTGAGATGTAACCCAAATTTGAGCAAGAATTCCTCCTTTTCATATATGAGCTACTTCTTTTTAAGGCCGACAGTATTACGTTAATCTTTTTAAGGTTTTTTGAGCGCGACTGGTGGAAACCCCCAAAAGACCCGCCTAAGAAATTATTCCTAGTGCCTTAACGATCATACACGATATATGAAGTCAAACGATCGAAAGTTGTAAAAAAAAAAAAAAAAAAAGTAAACGAACGTAAACTACGAATAGTATAAATAATATCCCTTTCAAAAAGCATTCACCTCTTTAACCCGAGGCAATGAGTAGCACTGGATAGATGGTAAAAACAGCGCCTTTTGAAAGGGTTTAATGCCTTAGTCGTTTCAGAAGGGCAAGATTATTCTTTGCAACCGCGTTTTCATTGTTCGCTTTTTTTTTTTCTTTTTTTTCTTTTTTTTCTTGGAGGGGGAATAAAAAGGGGAAAGCTGTCTTTTGTTATAACGGAGAGTACTTGAGTGCTTCATTGTCCTTCCTTTGTATAATCCAGCCTTAAACTATATAGGCATATTCTTTCGTTTATCGACTTCCAAGTACGCTTCTGATGAAAGTTTCTTACCTATACAACAACGTTAACAACTACCTTCTAAATCCACGATGTTTATATCGGAAATGGGTACATTCCGAGATATACCAAGAAGAAACCTACTACTGCAGTTGTTCTCATCTTGGTAAATTTAGGTCGAAGTTGGATATTCTCGAACGCAGTAAACACCATTTGCGGCCCTCAGCTTCTATTTGCACCTGAATCGGGAAAGCCAATTATAATTATTGTCCACTAAGATATCTTTCGCTGTATCCATGCTGGAAACGGCTGTAATCTATATAAAGTTGGAAATGTCGTTGTGTTTTTGAAACGACGAGGTCCGGAATGTTATATGAATACTTGGTACCTCCTGGTTTTAACCGGTCGGAAAAGCTCTCGTCAATACATGTCAGTACATCAAGGACAGTAATGAATGAGGACGGTAATAATGATGATACCTGATAGAATTATTTATCGAGTAACTGCTGCACCGTACCTGCGAAAAATCTCTATACATTTACTTAAATAAAGTAGTTGACCATTAGAATACCAAGTACATACTTAGTACTGTATATATATTTTATATTCAAATAAAATTATTGTTATTATAAGTAGATGTAATATCTGCTTAGTGCTGTATATCAAATGTGTGATCGATCGCGGGTGATACAGACAGAGCTCGATGAGAGCCGAGTTTCAACTTTGGCAACATCCGCTTCTTCTTCTTCTTCTTCTTTATATATCTCCCGATTTGGCGCTGAGCGTGCAGTATAATTAAATAGCACTCCCACGGGGGAGGATTTTTTTATACCAGACATACCAGACAAAAATTACTATACCGGATCTTCTATTGGCTGAAATATATACTTACTCAAGTAGTATTCCAATATTACTTGTTGCTATTTCTCTTTTTGCCCGTGTCTTTTGGCTTAACCGAGGTTCACTCACACACAAGAAACTCTTTTCTTAAGTAACCATACAAGAAGCATCAACTCTTCGAAGGAACCAATTATTACGAGAACATTTACAACATCCAAAAAATCCCTTCCCTTCTCCTTTAGCCCAATTCGACACACCTTTTTTTTTTTCTTTTTTTTTCAATCTCTCTTTTCTCTTCTTTTTGCAACGTCAAATCTCGAATTGGAGACGGGGCCGGAAAGAACTGAACGGTTACTAGAAAAAAAAAAAAAAAAAAAAAAACATCAGCCCTTTCCGAAGACACACTCAATGGCAGCTCTAAGACAGGCGCCGAGCCGGTTCCTGAGACCGTCCCAAATATCTGCCCCGCCGCCACCGTCACGACCGTGTATGGCTTCGGTCGCCAGCTTGACGACAGACCTTCGAAGACCCCATCGTCGTCTGCACCCCCAAGGGTGAACGGCTAAAGACGTTCAGATTTACCGGTGGTCGCCCGACACCCCGTCTGAGAAGCCGCGGATGCAAGAGTACACACTGGATCTGAATAAGACAGGACCAATGATGCTCGACGCACTGATCAGAATCAAAAAACGAGCAGGACCCAACCCTGACGTTCAGGAGGAGTTGCAGAGAAGGCATCTGCGGGAGCTGTGCTATGAACATCGATGGGTCAACACCCTGGCATGCCTATGTAAGTTGAAAAAAAAAAAAAAAAAAAAAAAAAAAAAGCTTTCACTATATGCCACGAATTTGTTTTGCCTGCCACAGTTCTCTCTCCCTGCCTTTCTTTTTTTCGATTCAAAGCTCACAGTGGAAATAGGCAGAATTCCTACGAAACCTCCCAGGCGTCTCGCATCTACCCTCTTCCACACATGTACATCGTCAAGGATCTCGTGCCCGACCTCACACAGTTCTACAAGCAGTACAAGTCGATCAAACCTTACCTTCAGCGCAAGGATCCACCCGAAAATGGGAGAGAGAATCTGCAGAGCATAGCTGATCGTAAGAAGCTGGATGGTCTCTACGAGTGCATTCTATGCGCATGCTGTAGCACATCCTGCCAAGTTACTGGTGGAACCAGGAGGAGTACCTTGGACCAGCAGTTCTCATGCAAGCATATAGGTATGCAGCTTCCCAGAAAATCTAATACACATTCTCTCGTTCTGACGTGTCGCTAAAATCTTTGGGAGGAAAAAAATTTAGGTGGCTGGCGGATTCTCGGGATCAATTCACCGCTCAAAGAAAAGATGCTGGGAGAATAGTATGAGTCTTTACAGATGTCACACCATCATGAATTGGTATGCGCTTCTAGAGGAAGAAACATTGACATTCTTCCCGTATAACATGAATCTGTCGCTAACCTATTCATCCTTCCTCTCCTCGACGGAACAGTGCACGAACTTGTCCGAAGGTCTCAACCCTGGACTAGCTATCGCTAGAATCAAGAGCTTATGGCTACCGGCTTTAATCCCGTCATCTATATACTTATCGAGGCTCGGCGACAAATGTTCCACGGCGATGTAGCGTTGTACGCAACCGCTGAGTTGTTGACTGTCTCCTGTGGAAGCACACCTTTTTTTTTTCTCTCTTCCTACAGATACCGGCGTGTGACTGGCTCGTGCCTTTCTTTTTATATCTTAGAATGACTGACCGTTTCTTTCCCTGTAACTACTGGCACTGCTTCGCTCCGATTCTGTTTAACATCGCTTCACCAAGGTACCTCAGTTCCCTGTTCAACCTAATTTCTCGTTATCCTTCACCTTGTATACAAATTGATACACTCTTAGTAAATTTAGTTTACAGAAAGAAAAAAAAAAAACAAGAAGAAAAAGTGCAAGTCTCAATTCGCCTATTTGTGATCGACCTTGTTAATTATCGATGAATATACACCTCCAAGTCTTGGAAACTCCTCGCCTAATAAATACGTTTGTACCACCTGTGCGCAGCGCTCTTGTTAATATAACGATGTCCCCACCCCTTCTCTACACGATTGAGTGCTTGAACCTGCAATTGTTTGAATGCTATCTATATAAGGACATTATATAAACAAAAGTACCTCTTGGTATTTTTAGACGCTCGCAATCTCTCGTGTATCGATCGCTCTTTTATCCTTCTCGCTCTCTCTCTCAGTCCGGATGGGAATCCTTGGCCCTGATTGAGTAGCGGGACCCGCTTCCCTATCAGTTTTTTTTCAGTTTTCAAACACGACCAATCCCCTTTTCAGGATGAGAAAAAACAATTTTTAATTTTTAATTTTCAGGAAGAAAAAGGTAAGGGAAATCGTGGCGCCTGCATGTTTTCATATTTCAACCACTTAAAAAACGAGACGTCCCCCAAAGACACCGATAGATGGTTTTAACGTAATATTTCGCTGCATCATTTTTTGGCCGCACGCTCCTTTTTCTTTTTTTTTTTTTTTTTTTTATTCCCTCATCGCAATTACATCCCTTACGCTTTTCCGTCATTCTGTTCTCCTCCTCGTTTATCGTTTCTTTCTTTTTTTAATCTTCGAGAATTCTTATTTTAAATTCCCCTTTCCTTCCCCTCCTTTTCATTATCGCCCACTATGGATTCGACAAAGGAAGAAATGGCGATGTCGAGGTCACCGAGACAACCCTTCTACGACATCTAGGCGCAAATTCCAAATGCTCCGCTCTACGAAAAACCCACGCTATCGAACCCGGTCGGATCCTGGGATTCGTAGGAAGTGGTTTTGATCGGCGCGGGATATTCGTTGTCTTTATCATTGTGCTATCGGTCGGTATCGGCGTCGGAATTAAGCACAAGAAGAAGCGTAGGTCGCGCGGGCATTCTCCCTCTCTAGGTAAATCACGTAAATCACTATAGAAATCCTACTTGTAAAAAATATCTTTTTCAGTCCGTTCCTCCTCTCCCCGGAAACGAAAATCTTATCAAGGAGACGCGACGTATTACGGTACGGGGCTTGGCGCGTGCGGGATTACTTCGAAAGATACCGACTATATCGTCGCGGTTAGCCATTTCCTTTGGGATGCCGAGATGACGGGCTCGAACCCAATGCAACCCCTTGTGCGGCAGGAAGATCCGGGCGACGCGGTACAAAGCAAACAACGAGGCTTACAATATCGGCGCGCCCGGCGCAAAGAACGACGGGCGGCGAGAACGTCTCCGTCGATGTTACGGTTGTGGATCGGTGCGTGGGCTGCAAATCGACCGACTTGGATTTCTCCCCATCGGCTTTTGACAGGCTTGCCGATGATCCATGGGGAGAGTATTAATCACGTGGGCTTGGTTATGATACTCTGACGTATATTGCAATATGGACAATATTCCAGAGTTATACCGTACGATTTTTTTTTCTTTTCTTTTTTTTTTTTTTTTTTTTT
>AZLU01000080.1:53533-167547 GCA_002224055.1 Pezizomycotina sp. ARF18 | reverse complement strand
GCATCGAATCTTTAAGCGAGGCTATCGACTTTGAAACCCGCTGTACCGCTCCCGACGATTGTATCTTTCTGAGGCCCAGGAGCTCGGATACTTTATCTATCACCTGCTCGTTCGTGAAGCTGACGCCGACGCCGCAGCTTCGTCGAAGGCTTGGCGTCGATGTCGCCTTCGTTTTTGCGGGCGAATTTTACGGCCTCTAGGTGGTAGAACCATTAGCTTCTTATCGCTTGATTTTTTTAGTAGTTTGAGTCCCTTCCTTACCGTCGACCTGAATTTTCGTCTTAACCTCCCGTCGCGGATCGCTTTAGCAATGTAGCCCGATTTTTCACGGGGTGTGTCTTCGTCGCCGTACTAAGGCCGTTAGAAGCGGTGTAGAGGCGGATCCGCTTCAGATCCGAACCCTGGGGCACGTCGGCTTCGTCGAGGATGTTAGCGAGAGCTTGCGAGAGCTTTTCGTTTTCTGACGGTCTCTTTGATAGACTTGTCGGGGAAGCCTAGGGCTTCGAGGCGGGCAGATAGCTCGTCGTCCGCCATAATAAAGCTGTTATAGTCTAGATTCTCGGAGTAATAGCTGTTCTTCCTTGAAATGAATTGTAATGAGTAATTTGCTGTAATTATGTGATATTGTAATAATGGCTAGTAGTTTGTTCTTTGTTGGAGCTAACTTTTTTGGTGGGGGAGGGTGTGGGATTTTAAAAAAAGACTCAAAGCTCCCATGATAGCTCTATGACCACTCTCCCGAATGCTACTCACAGATACGAAAAGATAGCTTGAAACGGCAATGCAAGAGCACGAGACACCAACTAGCCAAAGCCAATGCCGCATATGATAATCAATTTCGATTTTCGGATTTGTTAAATAGCTCATATTACGAGTGATTATATACGAAGTAAAGCTTCTTTTGGGAATGCGACACTGTGATGGCAAGATTGGAGCATTTGTTGACATGGGATTTCACGGTCGTTATGGATAAACAAGCCTGTCAAATGAAGCTCGAGAACAGCAGCTATAAAAATCTTCTTCCTAAAAGCTTCCACTCTAGTGGTTAAGCTTTGGAAATATGTAGTGCTTTCTTGATTTATCTTGCATCTACGGTCCTGTACAGTCGGCCTTCTTGATTCTCTGATAAATTTCCCAATTATCACGTCAACCTTCCGCTACCTCAGCCCCAACGCTGTGGGTACCTTACCGAATCTTTTATGGGAAAGATCCTCTTCGTGGGCTCGATGGGACCGGATGGTGTCTCGATTCACCTGCTACTAAAGCTAATGCTTTTAGACGTGAGTTGCGTTATGGTGATATAAAAGGGGTAACGAACCACAGAACATTCATATAACCGCCAATACTTAAGTAAGCTCTATCGAAGCTATAGCGGGTAGCGTGAGATTTCCGGAAAAGCGGCATGTTTCATGGAGAGATGTGAGAGTGTTGCTTTCCCCAATCATTTTCGTGTTATGAAGGTTTTCCAAGGATCGGTAAATCGTGCTCCACGGACGGCCGTTAAATGTTAAGATCACCTGTCGGGAAGCTTCGTAAATTCTGGTTCCTGTTCTTCCTGAGCTTTTTGAGCTTCCTGGCCCTCCTCGCGTCCTTGTCCTTCTTGCTTTCTGCTCTGCATCCGTACTTTCGAGGACATGTTCATTCTTCTCCCGTACACACCCGTCACACTGAATCCAGCAAGTAAAGTGCTTGCGCTGCGCGGTTCCAGACGAACTGCTGTATCATTCCTCCGCCGCATTGGCCATCCCTAGCATCGTTCAGCACCGCCGGCGTCACTTTGAGAAACGCCAGCGGCAACCTCGAAGCTACCAGCGCATTGCGTATCCCGCGGTGAGTTACCCCTGCCGGCTAAGATCCCGAGAACTCGCTGCTGGTACGGGTTTCCGGCCCTCGAGACGATCGCGCCGATGAGGTCACGCACGGCGGACGGTCCTTCGGTTTTGTAAAATTTGCATTGCACAACGACGTTAATAGGCGGCTGCGGGAGCGCCCATTCTCCGAAAAGGTCGATTCTAGGTCGCCCTACACCCGACGCGAGAGAGTGAATGAAGGGGAGAGGTCGCTTAGAGCTTTCAAAACGGTGTACTCGTAAAGTGTTCCTGGAAAGTAGTTCTGTTGCGGCAGGGAAACTCTGCTTGCGTATTCGAGGAAGGAAGGGATATCGTCGTGGTCGTGGCTATTCAGCAGGCGTGATCGCGTGTGAAAGGAGCGGAGGACCGTCCTTTGGATATCATGAGAAAAAGAATTAAAAGAGTGGATTCTTCTCTTATAACTTTCTGCTGATAGGTCGAGTTGAAAAATATAAAGCGGAAGCTCTAAAAATTTTCTTATAAGCCGCTCTCTTGCCGAAAAGTGAGTTGTTTCCGGCTGGGGGGAGTTCTCGTAATAAATTGCTGGCCAGCTCAGGCAACAGCGTACCCATTTTTGCACGCGAATCCCATTCATTCCATTCATTCAACACCCACCCAACCCCCCAGAAAGTAACTCTTTTTAGCCCGGAACACAACAAAACGCTGCTTCTCTATTCCCTCCTTCACCGGTACCACCACTCTTCGACGGCAGACACGATGAGTATAGAGCAAAGGGAAGTCGACAAGTACTGGAGATTTTCTCCGCCTCGCCGGGGGAGGCAAGTACCTCAACGGCGACCAGGCGGCGGGAGTGCTCAAGAACTCCGGCCTCAACCAGAAGCAGCTCGAAAAGGTCTGGGACCTCGCGGACGTCGACAATGACGGCTCACTGGATTTCGAGGAGTTCTGCGTCGCCATGAACTTATATACAACGCTTTGGATTCGGTAAGGGGAAAAGAAAATTGGAGGAAACATATTTCTTAAAAAGCGAAATGTGTTGGGTTCTGCTGACGCTGTCTTTCATAGGATTCGCCAGATATCCCCGACAGGGCTCCCGGATTACCTGATCCCGAAAGCAAATCGCATTTGGTCGCGCACACAGGCTATCACGAACACAGACAGGAAGTACGAGAGGGTCCAGTACGACGACGATGCGCCGGGTTTAAAGGACGGTTTCGACTGGTACATGTCTCCCGGTGACAAGGGGACGTACGAGGCGATTTACAGCGCGAACAGGATAGCACGGGCAGGTCACATGTACATAAACCGCGTGCTTCCTACACTTCATTGTGTTGAGATTTGTACATTTTTACTAAAAATTTTCCTTATATGCAGTCGAATCGCTAGAGAACTCTACAATACGAGAACGTACCCGACACCGAAGTCCGTCATGCATGGTTTGCGCTTCCACCCCGAGAAAATATTAGATAATTTACGAAATGAATAAAACAATATTGACAGGTTTTTATTGATGTTATAGAATTTAGTGAACCCTAATCGCAAACCCGTCTATCGGCAAAGACCAGACGTTAAACTTCTACACATCCTCAAGCAACGACATGAAGGCTACCGGATGCACGCTCGGTGCCCGCCTCCTGCGTGCCTCTTTCGAACAGATAAGATAAACTGACAATGTCGGCAGTGTCAGGTCCAATATCTACGAGGAGGACGGACAATCTCGTCGAGAAAGGAGCCTTCGCTGAGGATACCTGAACCGCCTTGAGTTGGAGGGAGAACATCTATAAACTTCAGGTATATATTTCCTTTTCTTTTAAAGACGGGTGGACAGCTGCGCGTCCTTTCTTGGCTTTCGCTAACTAACGATTCTTTTCTAAAGGTACCGATTTTTCAGTTACCAAGGAACAAGATTGGGAAGAAGTTCGCCTAAAGCGGGAGTTGCCGAACTGGAGAAGAAGATCTCGGACGCCGAAGCCGCTGTTGCCAACCGTAATTCCGGCCCAGGAGGTACCAGAATTCCAAACCAGCGTTGGTCCGCCGTGAACTCGAATGATGCTCGATTATAAGCGGCGGGAGCTACGAGACTTGGAAGAAGGCCGTGGCAGCGCTCAGAACGCCGCCAGTCTTGCGAGCGTGAGGAGCGATATCGAACTGATGAAAGAGCAGGTACATGCCCTAGAGGCTCATTAGAGGGTCGCAATCAAGTGTTGGATGATCTGCGACGGCAGATAGACGAGGAAAAGCGAAAGATAGTAGTATTCGTCCTTCTATATTGTTTTTTTTTTTTTTTTTTTTTTTTTTTGTATTACGTGTTTATATCCGCATTTTTACTATGTGTATATCGTTTTTTTAGTTTCTCTTCAGTACCAAACTTTTTAGACAATGAGTGCTTAGCGATGGAGCTGTTTTACTTATGTTTCGTTCTTACTCTTTTAGCCTTCTTAAGCTTCTCTTTTATACTGTTCAATGGTCCGACACCGATATGATCTTGTTTTGATTGGCGCAGGGCCTCCTTCGCTGCTTTTCGTTGCTGAACCTGGATTTTGTCGAGTTCTTTCTTGGCACCGTGTTTGATCTTGGTTATCATATCTCCGCCATGCCCATCGTTACTTTTAAGCTTCTCATCGGCAATAACCTTCTAAGTACGTCCATCTGCGCTGGTGGAAGCCGGCTTGACCGCCAAGGCGCTCTATGCATCAATAGCATTCGATGTGACGGCCTTCAGCGAATGTATCTGTCCACAAGTAAGCATGGCGCCTGTTTCTAAAACCTAAGTGAAAAACCCACCTGCAGCATGGACAGCCTGCTCCAAGTCGTCGGTGCCTCGACAATCTTTCTAGGTCGCATGAATGATGCGAATGCTTCAACATTGTTCCAGCGTAATCTGGAAGGTTCTGCGTATACCAAGCGACCCATTTACCTTTCGTAGGGATAACCGTGCGTTAGTCCAGCCATAAGGTTTACGTAGGGAAAACGAGGTTTCATAGACATACCATCCTCCTCCTTTTCCAATCTTATAAATCCGCGGTCTTTTATCCCCAAATATATTTGCTGTATCCCACTCCACCAAGCAAACTGACTGATCAAATCGTATCATTGGTCCGCCTTCTGGTCGGCGACAAGGTCGTGAACAGTCTCGTAGTCTGTGAAGGTGACTTGTATTGGTGGCTTTACCGCCTGCTCCTTAAACTGAGCAGCTAGCTGTTCTTTCTTCTTCTCCTTTTCCTTCTCTTTTTTCTTAACTAGCTCTTTCATCTTCTCAGGCGACATTCGTCGACTACATCGCTGGGATCTAACCCGTACAGAGTCGGCGTCGTGACTATGCCTTTAGTGACGGAGCCGACCATATCGAGAACATGGCAGTCTTCTTTCCGGGATGTAACCTCATGCCTCTTCGATCATTCTGAACGAGTAGATTCTTAGATCTGGTGGGGCGCGCCAGCACGACGCAATCGATATTGGGGATGTCGGTGCTTCGGTAATATACCGCAGTTGACGAGGACGGGGAAATTCCCGCCTTGAAGTTGCGTAATATCTCGCTACGGTGCTTGGTGTGCGATTCCGATGTTACAATTGAGCTTCATACCCGTAGGCCCTGAACTTGTTCGCCATCTCCTGCACGTGCGCGATGTCCACGCAGAATACCAAAGTTGATTTACGATCCGCTGCAATGTTCAGTTAACAATACGTTCATTTTCTTAGAGAAGCTTTAATCAAATCGAATTTGCTGGTACATACCAGCTCGGTTCAGCCAGCTCTTTACCGTTATTCGTTTGCCTCGTCCGTGTTCACCGCCTGTGAAAGCTCGCCGACGTTAAAGTCGTCTCCCGTGACCTTGACTTTCGAAAGATCGATATTCGTTTTGACAGTCGTGAAGACCATCTTTGACAGCCTAGCGACCTAGTCTTAGCTCAGTTGATCCCCTTAACATGATACAATCGAATCAATACGTACCATCCTTCGTCAATCATTGTCACAAAGTCCTAACAGCGAGTTAGTTATGTCCTTGCTTTACGGAAGCCAACTGGAACAAATAAACCTCCGTATATATCTCACCGATGGTACACGATATGATCCATAACCGAGCCAAGCTTAACGCCGTCCATTCTAGACATCGTAGCCGATACACCAACGACATTGACGGGCGCATCCGGCCTCAGTGCGTCAAAGTGTGCGAGAGCGTCGAGGTAAGACTTCGCGGCAGCATGGTGCGCCTCATCGATGAGAATCAGCTTGAACCTCTCCGGGTCGAACTTTTCGATACGGTCTTGGGACCTGAGCGACTTATGGAGGCGACGGTGATATCAGCGGTGCCGGACGAGTGCGATTGGGCCATTTCGATCTCGATCCTTTTTTCGGGGTACATTCTCTGGCATTGCAGCGCCGCCTGCTCAACGAGTTCGCGCCGGTGGACTAAGATTAACGTTTGGGTCGCTAGCGGTGACAGCGGCTTTACGCGGCCGATGAGCTCCGTGAAAATTACCTAGGTTCACAAAGTTAGCGATTGGTTTCTGAGGTCGGCGAAGTGAAACAAAGAACGAGAAGGTGCGACTCACGTTTTACCACCACAGTGGCAAGCGATACTCCAAGGCGAACGGTGGCCTTTCTCCTGATGTTCTAGGACAGCTTGAATACATTCCTCCTGGTAGCTGCGGAGTTTGAGTGCTGGCACCTTGGAATGGCAGGCTCTACGGGTGCATTTTGGCTAAAAACCTTCTGGCGGTTGCTGGTTGGAAATGAACCCTTCTGAAAGCTAGGCTTGGACGGACTAGCCTTTGGAACAGCATGCCGCAAGTGAGCCCGAGAGCGAATAGACTATCGGGCTACACTGATGTAGAAGGCCTTTATATTCTTAAGGATATCGACCATGTCTGTTGATAAAGAGAAAGTCGTAATCGTTCCAAGTTTTTGAGGCTTTTTAAATATTTATTTTTGGCGTGTTATTCATTCCTGGTCTTTTAAATTTCCGTTTTGTGCAACGCTACCAAAATAAAACCCTGTCGCCTGCTTGGATTCACTTTGGAAATAACCTTCAATAAATACAAAACACCTGACCAGGACGCGCAATCCTTACTGCAACTCTACAAAAAACCAGCTTCGGCTCCAAGTTCATGAACTGATATATCATCGATCGCTTCGCCGGCGAAATGTCTTCAAGCGTGGATCCAGAGTGCTCGCCAGCCAAGGAGCGGTACGACGCATGCTTCATCAGATGGTATTCCGAAAGTAAATACTTCTCTTTCCGTCCGAAACGATCTCAAAACTGTTCCCTAAAGAATACAAACCTGGGCTAATAGCTACGGATTTACAGAGTTTCTTCGCGGAGATACATCGAGCAACGACTGTGAGCATTTGTTCAAAGAGTATCGCCAATGCCTCGAGGTAGAGCTCCATATCCCGTTTGCTCGTTCTCCTTCAGCAGCTCTACATACTGAAACGTCGCTAATAGATCCGACCGTGTATAGAAAGTTCTGAACTCAAAGGGCATCAACCAAATGCTGGAGGAATCGCGGAGAAATGCAGGCGAAAATATCAAGCCTGATAAATGACCCAGATCTCATCTATTTCCGACCTATTTTGATCATACCATCGTTACCCAATATTCTCTTGGATATCACGCCCCTGTTAGAGAAAACAGTATCAGCAGGTGAGCTTGAACCTCCCTTGATATCTCACTCTTTTTGGTATCATCTAATGGTAGTTAAAATCGTAGTAGGAGCTCTTTTGCCACATATAGTTATCTGTTGAAAATCTCAATTCTTCTCTCTTCCGTTGTAAATAAAACCATCTCACACAGGCTGTATAGTCTTTTTTCGTCCCTAGTAGTGTACGATAATATATTGCGGATACTTATCAAAAAAAAAAAATATGAGATGCGTTAGCGAGGCCCCAATTGAGCACATTTCCATGAGGTAATGGAAACGATTAGCGGGGGGCTGCTCACCCAGCTGCCTGGACTATTACGGTTGTTTCACCGACTCTCCACGGCAAAGACAGGCCGAAGTCGGCTTGAGTCACGCCGAGCTCCATCCTTGATAAGGTGTGGAGCATGAAGTCTTTCTTTTATAATGGGGCTTCTCCCTTCATTATCGTGACGGATTTTCTTATCTTGCAATATTGCAAAGTGTCCTTCATCCACTGCGCATTGGAGACTTTGTTCATTCTCTTGTTCTTCGTGGGAGGTCTCGCGCATTAGCTGGCTACTGCAAAGGCGCCACCAACGAGCAAAAGCCACACAGCAGAATGGCTTTCAACGGATCTTTCATCCAAACTAATATCCAGCATGGAGTATAACTTGCACCTTTCACTACCTATCTTGTGCGCGCTCTTCTCTCCACATGGCAGCTCACTTTCTTCAATCAAAGGGTACACCTATCCAGGCTCCAGAACCTCTATCAGCCATACAAGGTTTCGACATCGATGCTGCTGAGCCGGCGCAATTCCGCCCGTTTAAGCCCAAGTTTTTCATGCAGATGGGAATCGAGCGCTGCAGCCCCAATGACCTATTCTTAATGGACAAGCTGTACGTCCCTCGTATAAAGCTCCGAGAATCCATCTTGGACAAGCACCAGTCTACCGTGCTAGTTGCGCTCCTGAATGCGTCTCTGCGGTCTTGGAGCTATATGAGTACATATTAGGCATGCACATGCCGACTCGCTTTCCTGATTATTTTTAGCGGATCGCGAGCGCGGCGTCTTTGTGAATAAGCTGCTGGTGGCGAATACCCGCTTAAAGCGCCGGAAACGAATGGCGGGATAGATGCGCTTAGGATCCTGGCGCTAACCGTAGAGGATGACTTATTATTACTTCAAAGGAGTGCGACGGGAGAATACCTCCTGTCTGCATTCGCTTGCTGCTTCCCTTCCGGCTTCGATGCGAGCAGAAAATTCGGGCTTACGTTAAGGGGAATACACGGTCCGGTACCGCAGTACAAGAGAAGCTGGCAATGAGCATGGATAGGTTCTTCGCCAGACTTGAAGTTGGAAGAATTGTGAAGAGGTTAAACGTACGGACTTATCTCTCAGTAATAACGTATTGTAAAATGTGCGTAAGAAAAACTAAGAGATTTTTTGGGCACAGTGGGCGATAGCAACGACAGACGAACTATTCACACCTCCGGAAATCATTTCTACGAAGGCGATGTCATGCCTGATTCTGAGAAGAATCTCGAATGTCAAAGGTACTTCCTCTTGTTTGTCTTTCTGGCTGGGAAATAGCAATCTAAGCTAATTATTGGGGAACGAAGACCTACCTGCGTGTTGAGAGGCAGACGCTGCACAGGCTGCCAGAGTCTCAAGCTATCCTCTTTACTATTAAGACTTACCTAACACCGCTATCCCAAATTAAGGAAGAAGGTCTGGGCAACGCTCTTGCTACTGCAGTTGAGGACTACCAGAGGTTATGGGTGTCTACAAAAAGAGAGTCGTTTGGGGACCAGCCGTCATAGAGGGTCTAAGAGCTTGAGCAGGTCTTAGGAGATGAGAATGCTGCATTGTCGTCATCTCGTCCTTGTGAGGCGTTGTGACTTGTTGATTAGCTGCGTATGATATCAACCTTTTTGCCTCATATCTGTGAAGAGAGTTGAACTTTTGTGGGGCATTTTGTACGCAAACATACAGCTTTGCACCTGGTAAGCTTAATTGAGCGCATAATACAATAGAGATATATACCTTGAATCATTTCTAGAACTGTTTTGAGGAGAATTCGTGACAATTTATATGCTTTAACAATGTGTGTATATAGTAATCTGACAAAGTACAAGGTACGACCAAGTACCCTCTATATAAGAAAGATTGTTGGGTTAATATTGATATTGACAAGGAGCTATTGAATGCTCTTCCATACCCGAGGGTATGCCCTTATCCTTCTCGTCCAGGGTTTACTCTCTCTTTACCCTCCTCATGTTCGCCGGTACAACTCCCGACCAGCTCCCCAAATCCACCCTAACAGCGCCGCCGGCACCAAGTCAAGAGTCGTTACACACACGAGCCGATACCCTCCGGTTTGGCATCGTAAACCAGCTCACTAAGCCCACGACGGCCATGAACATACGTACCGGTACGGTCAGGTAGACGTACTCGATAATATTATTTCGTGGGCAAGAAAGTACGCCACCCCCAGACCCATGGAGAGTATCCCTAGTATCGCGCATGTCTGAAGCTGTGCTTCCGGCATTGGCATTGGGGGCGGGTGCGTTAGTTTGAGCCCATCCTCCACGGCGGAAAAGACTGGTTTCGGAGTCCGCCTTGGGTGTCTGGGAAGAGGAGAAGGAAGGCACCTGCAAGAACGAACTTTGGTGAGCATCTCGAATATTATATATTGCACATCAATTTACGGTCTCCGGCTTACCTGTACCGAAAAGAAAGGTTCCAAGGAAGTAGCAATTCAACTTTGTGATCGTCGAGAAAGACATCTTGTCTATATGGATCTAGATACAGTAGCTATGCGTGCTTACACCGATTACCAGACAAACTTTTGGATCTGACGCTTTAAAATGTCGATTGGCTGGAAGAGCAAGTTCAGGATTCTGGAGGATGTAAGCTCTCTTCATGACCTTCTTCAGCTTCATGCTGAGGATTCCGTCGGCCACGGCTTAATTATTTCATCCTACCGCCGCCTTGCGCATGCCCGTGCCCATTATTGTCGATTGTTTTGACATCACCAAATCCATTGAATATACACTTATAGCGTAAAATATAGAAAAATAAATAGATTTAAAAAAAAAAAATACATAAATAAATAAAATATAAACATCACGTCCTTTATCGACAACCCAGTCAGTTTCACAAGGCATCAGAGGATGGGTATATACGACTGCTGTATATACAGCAGACTTTGATTCGAATTCGAAACTAAATGTACAGGTAAGAAAGAGAGATCCGCTCAGAAAGAACACTGGACCAACCATCTCTATGGTGAGCTTTTGTTTTATGAACAAATGCTTGAGGACTTCTTTTATTAAACGCCGAAAAAGAAGAACAGTGAACACAGAAGGTATTACATCGTGGAAGAAAAACATTGCAACCTCCAAAAGCAAGAAAAGGGAAGAAAAACGCTAGAACTGCAGACATTAAGGAAATAAAAATGTACAGGAAGGGTAAGCACCCATTATCAGTCCCAATTACCACAAGCTAATCTAGCTTACGTGTACCAGAACTCGCAGCCACAGCCACCTTGCTGGCCGTCTTGCGGATCGCAACACCTTCCTCGGCACCGTTAGTGGGAACAACATCGTTAAACTGGTGGATGAAATCACTCGGATCCAGGAAACTTCTGAAGAGCGTTCCTGTAATGCATCACCTAGTGCATCACTAGCAAGCCGCGCGTTTCCCTCCTCTGGCAGGTAGAACAGCGTGCACGTTACGGACTTCTTCGGACACTGGCCTGGTCATCTGTGGCGGAATTCCGGCCTAGCTCGTCGTTCGTAGGCGTGTCTCCCGGAAGATTATGCCCGGTGAAGCCTGGTACCCGAGCTACTACTGCCACTCGAGCCGTTCATGGTCGATAGTGGTAATATTGACGTGTCTGTGGCTGTCGGTAGGGTGGTATCTACCGCTGCTTCTGCTGAGACTGAGGTTGCCATCGCGGAAGATACTACTGGTGAGGTCGTGGGCGTTGGGGCAATCTGAACGGCGGAGGTTGTGGACAACGACTGCTGCTGGGCTTTCGAGACGGGGAGGATTGGCTCTTTTGCGATCCGGAGTTCGACGAGGAAGACACATCTTGGGTTCCAGTATCCGATGAGGACACCTGTTGACTGCCGGAATTCGTGGAAGACGAGCTCCCGGTGGATCCAGAGTTCGTGTTCAATCCAGAATTCGAACTGGACCCAGGATTCGTAGTGGACCCGGAGGTATTAGAAGAGGTGCTTTCAACGGCTCCGTTGTGACCCGGTTATTGCTACTGCTACTGCTGCTGGTGCTTCCGCTGCTTCCGTTGCTACCGCTGGACTCGCCACCACCTCCACCTCCGGCGCCAGAACCGCACCTCCTCCTCCGCCTCCTCCGCCTCCTCCGCCAGTGCCGCCTCCCCTCCACCGCCTCCTCTCCAAATCCACCGCCGCCTCCTCCTCCGCCTGACCTCCTCATCATCTTCGCCGCTCGTTTAGCCGCCGACTTGTTGCGCGTAGAAATATTGGTAATGAATGTTGGTCCACGAAGAGGAGGGCTGTCCAATCCGTTTGATCCCAACTGCAGCTCCAGAATAGGCTACCCTTCTGAATCTCGTGCCATTTGATACCGTGTTCAGAAAATCACTTGGAAGCTCTTGTCAGCCCAAAATCGTCAAGGACAGATTTATCGACCCAAGCCCATCATTAATGTCGCCCTGAAGATCCCTGAGACTGCGGTCGTAAGGTATGATGGTCTTTTGGAATATGAGAACGTGAACTCGTATCTTGGTCTCCCCAGTTCCATGCCTCCCTCGGAAGAGGTACCAGCAGGGTAGTATATCATCGGCTGGGAAGAAAACTGTACTCCGTTCCATCCACTGAAAAGCTGAGAGTCTGCGGTAACATCATCATTGCTCGCCTCTGAGGACATTGCCGCTACATAGGATCCAGATGACTGCCAAGCGACGTTGCCAAACTTACTACTTTTTACAGCGTCTTGGTATACTAAGCCTGGAGCTGGCTGAGCTGATTCGAAAAATTTGCAGAACTGGCAGCCTTGGTAACTTCCAACGTGAAGCCTTGTGGCGAAGGTTACACGCATATACTTTGCTGAGCTGTTCCGTTTTCAGCCCGGAGAGACAACTTGTAGCCGGAAAACTGGGCTGGTTGTGTTGGTAGAGCAATCGAAGTCGAAGTGAAGTGGGATCGGAATAGTTACTACGCTCGTAGCTTGGCTGCTCTTGCTATTCGTACGTATTTCCTCCGGAGAGGACAGCGCCTAATATGATGCCTAGCAATATCGCAATGGTAATGATCGCAAGCAGGGCGGCAAGCAGTACAACTTTCCAGAAATTGAACCTGCACCGCACCCGTTTTGCTTCTGGCGGTGAGGCGAGCCACCCAACAAATCCTTGCCTCTTGACATTGCCTTCTCATTTCCGTATCCATAGGTAAGATCCGTACCAAGAGCCTCGGAGACAATACCGGATAAGAATTCGAGGGCTGGGTGGTAAGGCGGGTTTGCGTAATGGTCGTCGGCGCCGACACTTCTACTTCCTCCGTATCCGGACTCAGCGCTACCGTCGATGGCCGTGAAGTTGTACCGGCGCTAAGAATGTCTGGCAGGTCGCTCCTCACCCGGAGGGGTTTGGGGCAACTATAGAAGGAAACCTCCGCGGTGAGATGATCTCACGAATCGTTGTGGAATCATCGTCAATGATCCGCGGCGGAACGATGCTATCCGTGCTGCAGCGTCCGATGTGCCATTGACGGTGCTACCGATGGACCTCTCGATGGACCTCTTGATGGGCCTCTTGAGGTCGTTTCAAACTTCGAGGAGACTGTGGCAGGGCTGCCGAGGATGGTACTATAGAGTGGCGGACGACGGACTCGAAAGGCGGCGAAACCGCGCCATTATAGTCATAGCGATCTTCGTATATTGTTGATGGAGGAGGTTGAGAATGTGAGGGTATATAGGAAGGTAAGTCGGTTGGAGGGCCGGAAAGCCGCGAGGATTGGACATCGTGTCCAATCGAAGATGCTGAATATGGTCTCGAGGATATCAATAATGACTCGCCAGGAAACGGAAAGAATATCAACGTCCAAAGGATTGCTCCCCACATACGGGAGAATCGGTTTACTTTTATCGTTTATAAACTCCAAAACGACAAGCTCCTTTTTTATATGACTTATATAACAGAAGTCTTCCTCTCACCAACCTCTTATACCCTAAAATAACAATACGCCCGGACCTGTGTTGTAAACGTCGAGGATAAGTTATCAAGGTGGTCCCAACCTGTTGGATTTGCGAATATTGCTAGAACAACCGGTCGAACTCGAAACTACTATCGAAATAATAAAGAAAAATAAAAAATTAAAAAAAAAAAAATAAAAAAATAAAATAAAAATAACAATAACAAATCTCCGGAAGAACCAGGGAGGAAAACTTCCCCATGAAGGAAGGGGGGCTTTGAAGTTTAAAAGAAGAATTCAAAAGGGAGAGAGTGTGAAGAGGCATTGTATGTATCCCCATTTTTTTCTCTGCCCAGAGTTTCTGGCACACTCGCACATGGGTATTTGTCACAAACACTGGAGGAAGAGACAAATATGGATTGTGTGGGTCGCTGCTGGCTGTCAATCCTTTTTTTTGCCCACGATCTCAGCCTCACTGGGACGAGGACGAGGGGGACAAGGCAGGCATTTCATTCCCGTTTTAGGGGAGTGGATCCCTTTCTTCTTTCCCTTCACGCTCTCGAACGAGCTCGAGCGGCGAGCCTGTGTTCGGTTAATTATCTTAAAATAAAATTAACCGTCGAACCGAAAACGCTTCTCAAGCCAAGCTAAACAAACCCTCGCAGGAAGTGGGCTGTCCAAGGACCAAGACTCCAAGATCTAGCTAGATCCGCCAATGGCAATTTGGCAGTGAGAAACATCAGAAAGTCACCATTCTTAACGCCATACCCTCCCCGGGAAGTTGCTCGCCGTAGTACTTATTAGAATTGGCGAGATTTGGATTTCGTTTCCCACGTTTCAATTTCCACACTTCTTTCTACCTCCAGGTTTCATGAAGATCAGACGCAGGAAATCTGAGGAAATCTGAGAAGCCAGAAACTGTTTAAAACCCCGTGACGCTTGTTTTCTGTTCCCTATTACGCTCATAATCCCGCTAATATGGATAAATGGTTCCTATTATCAATATTAAAAAAAGGTCTTTCTCCGACTTACGTCCCTTTCGAACGACGACATATTAAAGTGCCTGCAGACGCGAAATTTAACATTGTTCTGTTCGCCGCGGTGCTGGTCGTCGCGTGGGCCCGCCGTGGTGGTCCGCTTCTTGAAACCATATCCTTCCTGGCGTATTGCGAGACGAATATAAAACGGCAGCATCCGAAAAAGTTCTCGAGCGAATTTTTTTTCTCTCCACGATACTACCAATTCGAGGATCGCGAACTTATATTAGAGATGAATTGCTCATATTGGCTAATTGCCAATTGCCGTGATAATGTGGAGTTTATGTAAATCTTTTCAACTGCTTTGACGACAAGACGACGAACCCAACATGCCCTCCTGAGAGCTTGCGATCCGACAACCGACGAGCTTAATGTCTCGTGGAGTTATAAACAGTAGTCTAGCTCAGTTCGATCGATCGACAGTTCGACCTGAGCTTCTACAGTGTCTGTACAGAGTTTCATAACGCAAAAGCTTGCCTAGATCGTCTTTTACTCAGAATAGTAATGTCAGACAGCAAGATGAGCTGGAAGCGATCAAATCGAAATGAACAATATGATCAATTTTTTAACCGGTGGATATGAAATATATGAGTGGGCAAGTGCGCGACATATGCATGGTAAAAACATGGCTCTGCGGCGCTAGCAAAGTCTTTCAAGAAAGGGGTAATATAATTTTCATTTTGATTCTTCTAACCTTTTTTTTTCTTTCAAAGGCACCACGGTGATCATCAACGGCCACCAGGAACTCATAGGCTAGACCATGAAGCTCGCTGGAGGTTCTAAGTCTGCTCCTCTCCCTTTCCCATTCATCCTAGTGCCTGCCATACACGACGTAAATTGCTATATCGGTCTAAGCCTAAGCTATCGAAATTTAGTTCCCTCAAGCCCCGTTACAAACATGCGAATGAGCCTTCACGTCGCCTCGTGCAGTGACTTTGCTATTTGCTATTCTGGGCGTGAGCTGCTTCATGTCTCACGTGGGCCATTACTCATCAAGAATAGATCAGTACACATTCTTTTTAGATAAGATATTGAGACAGTAACGACACGCGTGGGATCGTGGAAGGTTTTAGAGAAGTGGAGCAAGCAAGATCTAATCGGTTTTCCAAGATAGCATGCATGATCGTTTATATTACCTTATTAACCCAAGAAAAAACGGTCCATCGTGAAACGGATGTAAAGCAGCATGATGGATTGAAACGGAGTGCTACAAGCTAGGGATCAAAACGCTACTACTTTGAACGGTGCAGTTTGTATTGCAAAACGTCGAGACACTAAGGGCGAGATCCAGCTTTAAAGAAGACACCTAGTAAGATGACTGATAAAGACGACATCCCGGAGATGAATCAGAAACGCAACGATATGTGGAAATGAACCGGTGCAGACGGCCTTCAAGCCATGTTCTCTTAGGAAGCGCAGTAAGCTATATATCTACAATCTGCCTGTGTTACCTCTCTGTAACCTGAAGCTCTCCGTGTTTTCCTTTCTCCCTTGCCCGTTCTTATCCGCTCGGCACGAGATCTCTTAGCAGCATCCAGATCCTAGTGTTAGAGATTATAATAAAGGTAAAGCTTGACTTGGACTCGTCGACGATCCCCCCGGTAGGCTGCGCTTCATCGGCCGACCCTTACCCGGAGCTCAAACGTAAGCATACTGTGCTCCGATTGAAGCTGGGATCTAGAATTCAGCTCCGAATCAGCCTACTCAGAAATAATTATGTTGGCTTACAGAAACCGATAAGTGTGGAAAAATCATATATATCAGGTGCCTCTATCGTTCTATTCTGTAGTCCCATGACAAGATTCTTTGCCAAGTGTAATCAGATATCTCTGGAGCGCTGTGGTTTGTAAGTTGCTTCGTTTGTTGTTTTTTCAAGCATGGCGGCAAAGAACTTTGCAGCCTGATTTGTTTAGCTCATCCTAGGCTCATGATCCTCCCTTAAGAATATATGGAAGAGGCGTCGTGCTAATTCGATAGACGCTGTAGGATGTAACCAAAGATTCGAATACATTGATTGTTCTTATTGTTATTAGCGCGCTGGTTTCCCAACTCGCTATTTGTTAGCTTGGTTCGAAAGAAAGGGAGTTGGCGTTTAAAAGCATAGGCGCTCAAATCTAGTACTAGAGCTTCCCATCTATCATCTTTGGCGTTAGTTTCCAGGAAAAAGTACTACATTCGTTACGTTAGTGTGTACATGTATTATATCCGCTAGTCAGTCGAATAAAACAACATATTGAGTCCCACGGCGCTTCCGATTCTAGTTGATGATACTGCCTGATATCATACTTGATCATGCCAACAAACGCCGCCTAAGCATGGCTTGCCTTGGTATATTTTTTAGCTTACAGATATAGTAGTATAGTAGTAAATATATATATTGCAACGCTCTGGAAGCTAGCACCGCGTCTAGCCAGAAAAATCAAGATGCTCAAATACAACTCACCATTGGCAGTTTAGCGAACATTCTATGTAATATAAAAATAGGTTAATGCTTAATTCAATCTGATAGCCATGCACGAGCAAGACCTAAGCTACTTGCTAAAAAGTCCACGCCTACGCTTTCTTTAAATGTTTCTATTAATATTAAAGTACCGGTCATTAACCGGTCGCCAACCTTAGCTGCCGTTTTTTTCAATATCTATGTTATTAATTTACGAGAAGTTTCCCAATGAGCTTGATAACTACTCCTTCCTGACAATTATTATTGGTTGCTAAAACAAGCTGAAGCAGAATCTCCTTCGGGAAGTTATAAGCAATTTTGATCGACCAAAAGCTGTTCATAACGATATAATAGTTGACGCACGCGGTCTATGATATTAGTAAGAGGATATCGTTTAATATAGAGGTCAGTTCGCAGTTATGTACATGCTAGCACTACGCGTGTGAACGAATGTCACTTACGCTTGCTGATATATACAGGTACTCTGGTTGGAACTGAAGATATATAAGGAGGCTCATTAGTAAGACCTGCTAGAGCAATAAGATTAGCTAGAGTAGTAAAGCTTATAGAGGGTTGGTCATGAAATGTTTAAAAATTCTCATGCGGAAAGAAAACAGTGATTCGTCATTGAAATTACATCTATGCACGATAGCCAGTATAATTATTATCTGCAAAAGTGTATACTAAAGAACTTTTAATCTGTTTGATTGCCGGGATCATAAAACAACTAGACCCACGAGATTATATATTGCATCGGTATAGTTATCTGTCGAAGGACCTGGAAAGTTTCCGGGTAGTTGTCCTCACGAAAGATTATCGAGTAACGGGGGCTATGTACACGTTTTCTGATCTATAGCTTAAGCAGTATAGAACATATTTTGAAAGCGAAGAATGAATATACACATATGTACGAGACATCGAAGAAGTATTTAGTAGTGTTTTGTTTTTTATGTACTTGAGAAGTATGTGGCACTGGCGCCTTATATCCAGGAAAATGAAGTAATCATGGGCCACGATGGGGACTATCGGCTCCAAATCGCTTTACTGGGCAGGAAACGGGGGGTTCTTGCAGTAAACGTCCCAATGGCAAGCATGATCAAAAGAAGTGAAATATAAGAACATGGTAGGTAGTCAAGTAGTGCATAAAAATACCAAAAACAAGAACAAAAAAAGTGTTTTTTTTGCCACCCAAATCTTTAGTACGCACGAGACAAAAAAGAAAAATTTACAGTTCCCAGTAGTCGCCTGTTGCTCGCTCCAAGGAAAAATATTGAAACAAAAATCGAGTCTGCGGTACGGTACGGCCTGCGGTTTTAGTTTCATTTACAAAGAATTGATGGTCAAAAAAAAGTCGCCTCCATATAAAACCCGATACTTAAATAATATTAGACAATAACAGTAAGGTACGTTAAGGGAAAATAGTGATAATATAGAAAGCGCTGGAGGTAAAGCCACTGTAGTATTAATATACTCATTTCACCTAAAACAGTATGAAAGAAAAAGTAGAAAAGAGAAAAGGCCAACCGTGATAGTTGGTGTCCGCCGTCTGTTCTCCGGTCAATGCATTTGAAAAGGGATCCTCAAGATAAGACGCCAGCAGTGACCTGAAAGGTATGGTGCGTTCTCTCTTGCCCCAATGCTATTGTCATCCGAAAAAAGCGGCGAACATATCAATGACAATGAGTATAGAAACAAAAGGGAAGAAAGAAAGGTAAAACGTAATGAATATAACATCAATCGTAATACAAACTTGTAACTTAAAGCGTAAAACAACGGGTTAAGAGATATCTATGTGGGCGTTTTTCATCTCAGCTGACGGCAACTTGTGTGGGGATGTGTAACAGATGTGCAGCTGCTCTCTTGCAAGTTTGGGATAGAGATGATAGTATTAACAATAGAAAAGAAAAAGGCGAGTGGGGAAGTTGAAAAAGATGTTTGAATTTTTTGGTAAAAAAAAAAGCAGGGTAAAAAAAAAAAAAAAAAAAAAAAAAAAAAAACGATTTTAATGCGAATCCTTCGTATGCATCATAACCTTCGTGTTCGTCGTGTAGATCATATATTTAATGAGAAGGAATTGCGGAAGTCGTAAAGGCGCCTGTGCAATAAATCGAAAGTGGACAATTCCGTCACGTGGAAATATTGCTCCAATCTACAGGAATTCTCCTTCTTGAGTAGCAGCAATTCCGCTCTCTCGACGCTTAATTCGCTTGCTGGACTAGCAGTGGAAGCCGGGTCGGTAATGATCCTTCGTTGACCAATTGCTGCAAAAGACCGGCTGCACTCTTAGTACGTCGGTGGAGATAGCTTGCGTCGACACCATTCTTAGCGCTTGCGCAGGTGGGGTGTTATATTTCTGATTCCATTCCACGAAGATGCATCGTCGGGATCTGGTTGTGAGTTGGTCCTTCTCGGTGTTGGGAGAGGCGTTGATGCCTGGTCCTTTTAAGCTGTTTCCAAAATGTGAGAACCATCTCCACGGCGAACGATAAAAATTAACAATAAAATATAACTTTCTTAGTTCCAACTAACCTTCATCTTTCTAATGCCTTCTTCAACTCTTTTCTCTTCTCCGTGAGGTCACCTCCGGTGCTCTTTCGGTCAATGGTTTACTCTTAATAGAATCGCCATTAACGGAATCCTTGTCCTCGTTGTCGCTGTCGAAGTTCTTAGCCTTCTTCTTGCTCTTTTTCGATTTGCCGTTGGTCTCGCTAGGTCCAAACCCGACAAAGCCGCTCTGAGAACCGGTGGTGGTAAGGGCTTAAGGTTTTTAAAGACTTCATCGAGTCCAAGCGAATGCGTTTACGACTTCCGGAAACAGGAGATATAGGACTCGAAGGGCCGAGATTTGGTGAGAGAGAAGCCGGGAGTCGTAATGACTCCCATTTTACGCAGTTGGCTAAGTAGCACAAAAGATGTCATAGATTAGCTTGGAAAATAATATAATGGCATCAGTAAATTAGCGAAACGCAAACTTACGTTCGCCTCGGTAGAAGATAATAAAGTGGCCACGGGCTGGCAAGTGGATCGAGACAGGTGACGTCTGAGACCAGATGAGGTCTTGTCGACTTTTTAGGCTGGTGCGACCTGTTAAGATAGCTGAATTAGCCCCATGCTGACTATACACAAGATTACGAGCTTCAAACAGCTCAATGTGTGGACGAGAGGACAGCGTATATACTAAAAATAAAAAAATGACATGTGCTTACCTGTGTGTGTGAGACGTCCGCCTTCGCGACAGATCCTGGCTCCGCGATAACGTCTCGCCAACCATGTCTTCTTCCTCATCTTTCTTGGGTTCAAAAACCCATACTTGGGTGCTCCATCCGCAAGGACCCTGTACATTTAAGCTTAATCTGCCACGGTCTTCTTGATCTGAGCTGGCGGCCCGGCTTCTCTTCATCGTCGTTATCGGATGGCGGAAGGCGATCTCGGCGGGGTGTCGCGCATCTCACTCTTCTTCATCGGAACCCGGCGTGGACCCGTTCTGGGAAGATTAGACGAAGAGTATGGGGACTTTGGAGCGGGATCGTTGCGGCGTCTGAGGCGACCTTTCTCTTAGAACCGGAGGATCGCGGAGATTCGCCGCCGTTAGCCGTTTTCGCCGCAGCTGCTGCTTCGGACCTAGCTCGAGCTGCGGCGGCTTTGGTTTCTTCCTGAGATAAGGCAAGTCACCGAGAAAGTCTCAAGTCCTACTTCTCCACATAAACGCTTTCTCACCGATGCTGCCGTCTCCATAGCACACCAACGACTACTAATCCAGGTGTCTCTCCTGCGGGTGAGCATCGCGCGGCTTCTTCCTCTTTACCGTCCAAGAAGGTACGCAGCCAAATGCTCCTGGGGGTTACTGTGAGAGCTTGTAGTCCGGCAATCGAGATGAGATGGCAAACGAGTTCGGGGGTGCTGAGGGAGGGAAAGTATTCTTCGGGATCGGTGGAGGGGGCACTTCGGGGGCGGATTCGTTCATCCAAAGAAGGACGGCGATGTAGGCGGTGGTGACCGTTCGGCGGGTTATGGGATTTGTACTCTGGGAGAGGGCCGTTCGAGTGTGCACCGTGATGGTGACTCCTTTGTGAGTAGGCATGATGTCGAGATAGTTCCACACGAGGAGTTCTACACTGTTAGGTTTTTATTTGGATGGAAAAACGGTAGAAGGCTGATGGTTTTTTTTTCTCTCGAAAGGATGGTAACTGATGAAACGATATGAAATGGGTAAAAGTGCGTAGGCTTTCGGTGTCTCTGTTTTTGTTTTATTCTTTGAACCTCCAGCTATAAGGTTAAAAGTTAGCTTGTGTTTGTGTACTATGGATGGAATACATATAAAAGCTGGGTTTTGATAGCGTAATGTTATTTGTTTGGCAATAATAATAACAAATAATCTATTCTTCCTCAAACAAACAGATTGTGTAGGGAACGGCATTCACGTAGAAAAGAGGGAAACAAACAGGAGGAAAAGGTTGCTTTAAGTTCCTAGAGAAGTGCTCCGAACGAAAAGCTGGCCAAACTTTGACAAATGAATAATACCAGACAAATCCGATGACGATGGAGATCAAAATGATGATATCGCCTTCTTTGCTCTTGATGTTTCTTTTTTATTTCTGAGGCCGTCCTGAATAGTCCTTTTCATTGGCGTTAAAAGGGAGGTCTGCAGAGGCTTTTTTTTCCCTACTAGGTTTTGTGAGAGTTTCTCTGGAAGAAGCAGCCGGCCTCCAAAGAAAACTGGATGTTTCAAGCAAAACGAGAGAGATGGTAAATATTTAGATATTATTTCTTGCTATAGGATTTGCATTATGAACGTTCTTTCCATGGATATATCAAGAAAAATAGATGATTAAGATGAAACAGATGAAAAGAGAAACGTAATAACGATGATGATGATGTGGAAGAGAAGAAAAGAAAGAAGAAGTGAAAGCGAAAAAAGATGAGAAGAAGAAAGATTAATAAGAACCAACACAACAACGCACACACCCAACAGTTTCGAAGGGTATATTAAAAAAAAAAAAAAAAAAGAATATTAATATTTTATTATTTATTTTACCAGGCAAATTAGATGGACTTTGGATGCGGAGAAAGGCACCAAGAAAAAAAAAACTATTTGATTAAAAAAAAAGCAGCTATATAAGACACGCTTCTCTTCTTCCTTTCCATTTTACGGGGGTTTGTTCTTTAGTTCTCCTGTGCCTTGTCACGTTTTTCTCCTTTGCTCTCAGCTCTTTTTTAATCCAGTATAATTTCTTTTTCCTTTTTTTTTTGGTCTGGCGGTGCCTCACTATACCCACGGTGACATGAAGTTTATCGACATGGAGAGAAACATATTGGTTAATAATGATAAGAATAAGATTAGTATACGCTTTTTATTTACCTACCGTATAATACATTACCTATACATGACAATCCATCTTTTCCTGTTTTATTTCTTCTTTTTGGTTCGTCGTTCGTTTTGTCTACCGAATATAAATTATTTCATCGTGGTGTGGTTCGAAAAGTTCACCGAGACAGCAGTGTCTAAGAAATGCCGGCATCGAATAAGTAAGTTTATGACGCCAGCAGGGAAATGGGCTTTTAGCTACTCGGGGTTTTAAAGAGGAAGAAAAAATAATGATTGAGAAGAGTTCCGCTGTAGTAGCTGTGTGCATCATCCTCCGTTAGCCTCTGGGAATGATGTTCGATCTTTACCAGCTGCTCAATTGCAATATAGTGTGGGTGTTGTGCATGGGGTTCGATAAGTAGGTAGTAAGTTAAGGGGAAGGAAGGAAAAGAAATAAAGAAAGAAAAAGGGGGGTTTGAAAGGATTTCTTCGATCCCAAACTCTCCAAAGTAAATTCCAATATATCATCTGGAACGAAGAGCATAATCTGATATACTTGACGAGCCATAAAGGAAGAGAATGATGCTTAAATGGTTTAAAAAAGAGAATTTCTCGAGATAGAAAAAATCCGTTGCTGGAATGGAAACAGGAGATCTCTCCTATGGATTTCGTTTTTCTTTTTTTCCTTTCTCCCACACTTTTATTAAAGGAAAATGAGAGCAAGCAGGGGAGAGGAGTTAAAATACATCAACTTCCCTTAGCCATCGTGTTATTCTTCTGTATCGGTGTTAACGAACAAATTAGGGTGCTCGACGATGCACGTAGCGCACATGCGCAAATTGAGCAAAATCGGTGGAGAAAGTAAAATTTTTAGCTCAAATAGCCAATGGATAGTTGTCAAGTCCTCTTTTTTATTTTATTTTCAGAGAGTCTCTCCATGGAGTCCTGCCAGACGAAACCAGAATACGCGAAAGGCACCGTAACAGGTCCTGCTTTTTCCTTCTTTCCTTTCTGAATGTTGAGGCTGGGGACCCCTTGAGAGACTATGCACCATATCGTGCACAATTAAAAAAATTGGATGATCAGGAACTGAGGAGAGAGCTCTCGAATCAATTGCCCTGTTCAGACATTGCTCAACGTTTTTTTTTTTTTTTTTTGGGGGGGGGGAACTTAAAGCTCTTGGTGATATGGAAAGCTACCGTGACCCAAATGATCGAACTGGGATGACATCGAAATGGCGTAGCTCTGTAGGCAATATGTCGCCATCCGGCCAATTGCGAAACCGTCACAAAAGATTGATACTGTGTGATTCCAGAAGGTAAGAGATCTTACCAGATGCTAGCAAACGAAATTAAAACGTATCGGAGGCTCCTCATGAAAAGGAAAAGCATGAAAGGCCTCGCTACATTGTTTCTTGCGGCTACCCATCGGAGGCAAAGGGCAAATTTTAATAGCGCAAGCCGTATCGCTCGAAAATTACTTTTCCTGCTTGCAGAACGCGTTTCTCGGGATGTCGAAGCGAGGTCTTTCCTGTCTTTTAGCAATCTGCACTTGAGCTTCGATCTTGGCACGCACATCTTTTTCTTTCTTTCTTCGCGAATTGAATGTAGAGTGATAGCAATCGCAAAAGCCAAAGCCCCTTTGTTAATTTTAAAAAATGCGATAGATCGAAGGAAAGTGCTACTGCTTGTAAAGTGAGGACTTGGTGATAGAACTGCGTAAGTAGTCGAAGTGTTCTGAAATATGGATCGAAAAAGAAATAGATGGGAACAATTTCCCGGAGGGTTGGCCACATGAGTTGCCACGACCTCCAGTATAAATTCACCAGACGACAAAACGACGACTTGACGAGACTTGATAGTAGGCAATAAATAGAGAAATGAGAAGCCTCTGAAAATACCTAGGTACATCCTAGATAGTCATTGTTTAGTGCAGAATTAAAGGCATTCTCGTGCAATCCTGGAGGAAAAGCAAAGAAGAGGAGAGATCAAACATCTGTTTGAATTGCGACTGCATGCAGTTATACCGGTTATCGCACTGCTGCTACTTGACAATAGTAGAGCAATTGGTGAAGGCTGAAGACTTGAAGAGAAAAAGCTTTCATTAATTCTAATCCGAAACTCGAAAGTTGGACCCTGCTCGCCCACTTGGACTTTTCTAATCTAACATATAGCTGATTATTTCCTTCTCGAACTGGAAACTGTTTTTTGTCTTTGTGAAAAATGAGATCCCAAAGGAGGAATAGGAGAGTTCCAGTGTCCTCAATGCCTAGACTATAATGATCCGAGTTGGATCAGATGCGGTAAAGAGCTCGAAGCCGGCGGAGGTAGGTCGCGAATTCCCTTATTTAGGCACTGAGTCTCAAGAACAATCATTTGGAGGACATTCAGATAGAAGTAGAGCTAGATGAAAGGAGAGATGGTGACGCGAATGCCTTTAAGAAGAATAACGTTCTTTTAAAGGCGGGTGTAATTGAGCTCATGAGTGTAAATTAAATTCGTGAATACTGAAAGAGTGGGTACGTACTACGTGTTAAAGTGCGATTTCAGCGGCAGATGCCCGTCATAGGATATCATAAAATGGGTATTTTGACGCACCAAACGCCCGCGGCTCCGAATGGCCGCACAAATAACTTTTATCGAGCGAGCGCACTTTAGCGATACCTCAGGCTCTTGACGGATAATCGATGGATACAAGGGGGTGAGGAACTGTAAAATGCATCAGCGTTAGTAGTCACAGATAACTCCCCGTCATGCCCACGACAGTTAGCTATCAGGTATTTGTAACACTCTTGGATGATTACTTGGAGCACATTGCTTGCTCATCGAGTCTTGTCTTTCAAAATATTCAGGGATTCAGCACCGCTGCAGAGGTTAAGGCCAAGCTTGCTGAAGCGATACAATAGAAGTGACGACTAAGAACGCTCGGGTCTATCTCTGGTAAGTTAGTCAAAGACAACAAGGCTGTCCAGACATCAAGATGCATGCGAGCAAAAAGCCAACTAATACCTCCCAGACAGCGGGATGAGGGGACGACAGCACAGAGGAAAAAGAGATCCCGAGAAAAACCATCTGGGGATTATTAGAAGCGAATGGAAGGAAGTAATAGTAGTATCACAGCTAGAAACTGAGTGGCGTTGTATTCATGCAAGGCAGCAACAACACTGGATATACACCAGGATAGCCGCCGGTAGGCTGCCTGGAGCAGGTCACAGGAGCGGGAAGGCTGACTCTTCTTGTCAACACGTTTATTTCGCGAAAACGCCCACGTGAGTATTGAAAACGTATGGTGCTTTAGGAAAACCTGCTTCGTACTTCTCGCAAAAAAACTCATCCCTCGTATTGCACATGCTGTTGCGATCAAAAGTACACTTGAACTCTTCCTTATTTCCTTTCTGAGGCAACTGGATATTCCTTATAATTACTCTTCAAGTTAGCTGACAGCCTTGTTATATAGTAGTATCACAGACTAGAAACTGAGTGCGTATTTCAGATGCAAGGCGAAGCAACAACACTGGATATACACCAGGATAGGCCGCCGGTTAGGCTGGCCTGGAGCAGGTCACAGGAGCGGGAAGGCACGTTTACTTTCGCGAAACGCCACGGTGAGTATTGAAAACGATATGGTGCTTTTGAAAACCCTGCTTCGTACTTCCTCGCAAAAAACTCATCCCTCGTATTGCACATTGCTGTTGCGATCAAAATACACTTGAACTCTTCCCTTATTTCCTTCTGAGGCAACCTGGATATCTCCTTATAATTTACTCTTCAAGTTAGCTGACAGCCTTGTTAGAACTCTCGCGGGTGGAAACAGTTGCACGTACTGGCAATTAATTAATTTAATTGTGTTTAGTTTTTGAGTGGATATGTTATTGTGACCCTCGATTCATTGTATTCCAGGATACCTATGTCCATAGCCGGTTCCATGGAAGGATTCTCGACGTTTTTTTTTTTTTTTTTTTTCTAAAAAAAAAAAAAAAAAACACTCAATACTAACGCCTTAACTGAGAGTTGATTTTTATTTGAATATACACTACCCTCACGCTCAAGTACCAACAGCTCGGTGGCTGAGGGGACGTGTAGTTGCATCTGTTCTTTCGACGTTATCTGAGTTTCTGACCGAAAGCGGCAGTCCTGATTACGATCTGAACTGGCTGTGACAGATGCGATGGCCGGGCAGCATGACGGATCCCTGAAGTTTATTTGTCAAATTCTGCTAATTGAAACTAACATTCTTCAACAGGTGGGGAAAAAAAAACATCGCAGTATATCTCATCGATCGAGCTGGATCGAGTTACATATATGATTTACTGAGTATGTTGTACGTGGTGATTCTGGAGGTTCTTTTATATCAACATTATTAGAAGCCGAAACATTCCTAATACTTGACGAATTCCGACCTTGTGACGGACGAACCGGGCTATTATTTACTCTACCCTCGTATATATATATATATATATATATATTTTTTTTAAAGGGGCCACACACCAAAACAGATGCATGGAAAACCCCGATTTCCGAAGAGGCAGTTTTTACAAAAACAACCAAGCGCATTTACGCACATTTCCACCTACCATTCTATAACAAACACTCCTACAAATCAATCGCGAAATTCAAGAAAATATTCCATCAGGGCAAGTTCTTCTCACGCTACTTACCGACAAAGAATCGCTCTCGTATCATTCAACATCCTCCGCCAGATAACGCAGAAAGTTGGACCGATTCTTCGCCTCCTTTTCTCGCTGCAATTGGTTTCGAATTTCGTCGCGCGGCGGTGTTGGAAGAATATAATACACAACAATTACCCATCCGTGAAAGAGAAACACCGTATCGTCCACAACAGCAGCAGAGTTTGAAAGAGATTGTTTTATTTTTATTTTTATTTTATTTTTTAGTCTACGATGCCGCCGCCACTATCAACAGGGCACTCCATCGAATCCATCTCCCCTATTCTCTCGTTACTCCGACAGCGCCAAAGTGACGCCTTCCAGAAAGATCGGGCGAATTAGCAGTAGTTACCATCACGGCGGCGGCAGCAGCAGCAACAGCAGTAACAGTAACAGCAGTATCAGCAGCAAGACAGAGCAATAATAATGATTGACGACGAAGGGTTCGCTTGGACACCATCCGCGTGGAACCGATCTCCCGCACTTATTCCCATGCCCGGCGGCCAGTCACCTTTTTACTCGTCCCTCCCACCAAAGCGAACATCACCCTCAGTTCCGTCAAGTAATTCACCATCCACCCCGTCATTAAGCCAAAGCAAAATCAAACGGATGATAACGGCGGTGTCAGGCCTGCATCACTACCTCGCTCACTGTAAGTTGAATAATTTGAATGATTTCCTTTTTTTCTCTCGTTTTTCGTTGAAGATTTTGAAGCCTTGACGGTTTCTTTCTTTCTGTAATTTTATGACGCTTTGAGAATCATCGTTTGCGTATACGATCGCGGCTCGTACATGCTGAGTAATACAATTTTGCTCTTTAACTTCTTAAGGGGGGAGGGGAGGAGGAGGTTTCGTCAAATTTATTTTCTTCTATTTTTTTTTTTTTTTATTAACATTATTATTCTATTAATCGTAAAATCTTCGTCGTCTCTTTTACTCGTCTAACTATGTTTTGACGATACTATTACCTTTTCTTTGAAATAATACTCGAGGATTTTTAGTATTTTTATTTTTATTCTATTTTTTAAACGATGGTGTTTGTGATGTATTTTTTATTTTAATTTATTTTAATTTTTCTTTTTTTCTTTTATTCTTGATATTTCGTTGTGTTGGGGAATTTTGTTTATATTTTATTTTTCTCCCCTCACTTTGTAACGAGTGAATTTCAAGTTTCCTTCTTCTTTTTGCTACCCTTAAATCTCTCGCTGCTAGTTTTGCTGGGTTCTGATTTGTTGTTGGTTAATTTGCTTCACTTTTCTTGTCGCGAATACCCGTCACCAACCGGGAGATCAAGAAAACCACGTCGTTGTAAGAGAGGCTGTTTATGTATTGACGAGAGTGCTTTATTTCACGCGATAAGGGTAACTTCCAAATCGATATACACAAGGGCAAACGAGACGGCCCTGACCGATCGTCAGCATCAAACCGCCGCGATCCCCCTATACCGACATCGTCCAGACTCAGTATGCGGTCACATCACTACTATCCACGGATCAACCCCAGTGACCACTCAACCCTCTTTCTAACATAACCGGTGCCACGAATTTAAAATTGAAAAAACAGGATCCTGTGCCGAATCTGACGGACACGAGCTTGATCTGCGATATCCAGAACTAAGCCGACGGAGTTCGACCAGAACAGAGCCTGAGAAGGCTTTCGTGGTAGAAATATCTACAGTAAAAAGATCCGTTACACCTTCAAACTCGCACAACAGCAAAAGCCTAAGCTTACGCGGTGGGCTCCGCGAAATCTAATGCGGGGAGAGATCCTTTTCCGCTGCAGCTTCAGATGTCAGTATGGGTTCGCCGAACGCGCTGCGGGCGAGGGCTCGGCAATGGAGGAAGATAACCTAGCGCCACTAGATGGCGTAGATACGCAAATGCCCGAAAATGGCATCCTTACGGTTGAGTCGGATGAAGACATGTTGTCAAGCGGAATCTCTTCGCCGCCTTCGTCACCCGAGGGGAATGGCGAATCCTTCGATCTCACAGAAAGTCCTCCTTTGGCCCTCGTGGAACGAGCAGCGCCAGTGACTATAGATCTCACACAGAATTCCTCAAATTCTTTCGTACGGTCGGGACGGAGTCGGAGTGCGTCCATCTCATCATGCAAAGCTGAAAACCTTGATAGCGCCTCGGACGTGGCGAATGGTGCTGCGGATACAGCACCTAACCGTAGACAGTATGATGCTACAACTGCAGAAGTGCTTGAAGGTGATGAAACAGATGTCCTGGATTCGGACGATGAGGGTAACAATGGAGGCGGGGATTGTGTAGAAACCTCTGAAGCAGGCACGCAAGCTGCAAATGGGTTCCCGCGCACACGACTGCGACATTACCACTGGACTCTCTTCGGCCGTCAGTTGACGTTGGCAATAGTGTACTCTTATAGACTATCGTGTATCCTCCAAGCCAGATCCCGAAACTCCCGCAGAACTCGCAAATCGTAAGTCTCTCAAACCTACCTAAGCCAGCAAACCTTATTACCTATCATCTCACATTTAACCTTTTTTTTTTTCCTTTTTAAGTTGCAAGCAATGAAGATGAAAATCAGCCTTCAGTGGATTTTCAGGATGTGATGGAGTCCTTAAGGCGCATGGCTAGAGAGCTTGAAAATAATGGTGAGCACCACGATGCTAATATTTTTTTTTTTTTTCGTTTTTCTTTTTCTATTTTATTCATAAGTCTTATTAGTAGATGACGCGGATAGTTGATCGTATCGAACACGTTGCTCAAGCTTTGACCGAGGAAGACAAACTATCCATGGTTCCCGAAGGCGACCGCGAAGGCCTGTACCGCTACTGCCACGATCGTTCTTCTGGCTTGCGTGACACTGCTGCCAGAATAAAAAGTCTGATTAGCCGCGTAGTTGTTCCCGACAAAGGCGGTGAAATTATCCCTTTTTCAGAAACAAGGAGAGGTCTACGCACTCCCCATCCGTAGGGATAGCTGAGGGCTCGTTTACTGATCATAAAAGAGAGGCCCCGAAAGCTGTACATGTGAACGGAGCTAGCTCGACTAGCACTACCCAAGCTCAGGAGCAGCAACTACGTGATGGCAATGACTTTAAAGAAGGTCCTTCAGACCAGTCGCCAGCGCAGACCTAGCCAACGACAGTGATTGCGAGTGGTCAGATGATGAAAATACCGTAAACAATGGTACGGAGTGGCACCAAAGTTCCAACGCATCCCCAAGCCACAACCAATTCATGATTTTAAATCCGCGTCTGCAGCCAGCCTCAGAATCGTTAACGAACACAAGACCACCGGCTCCGAAGTCGGTCAGGGCAAATTCCCCTGCACGCGATTGCTCGACACTCGGACAATCCGAGGCCTGGCCTAAGGATGGCCGTAACGTTAATTTGAAACATATTCAAGCGTACTACGGTCTCTCTCAGGAGCAAGCGAAGGAATTCTTAACTAAGGGCGGCGTTGCGAGAGCTGTCGAGAGTATACGGGTTTTGAAGGAAAAGTTCAAAAAAACCGAGCGTCCCGTCAATAAATACTGTTCGTACAGCTTGCAGATATGACGAGATGTACGGCGTAGCTCCCAAAGATTTCTTAAGTGTAAGTGTTACCATTGTTCCGTATATATTTAGAATGCTGTTTCGGTATTAACCAATATTGGGCATCGTACAGGATATATCAAAGTTCTCGGCGAATTGACTAAAGATGTGCCCGAAATCCAGCGCAACCCTCGTACTGGGAATTACTAAAGAAGGACGACATGTGCGGCAATGCACACTCTATTCTCCTGGCTGCGACTAGATATCGCAACCGGATTCTCGGGACTTTAATGTCAGAAAAAAAGTCACCCACTGCACCTCGTCCGGAGAATGACGGTATTGGAGCCCAGCAAAATGGCTATCACCACTTTGCTGCTCGCCAGGAGTCTCCAACTCCCTCACGGCCACAGACTAGAGGTGGAAATGGGCGATCTACGACGCATTCAGCCCGGCTCGGACTCGCGCGGCGGAAAACTGGGATGACACTACTCTGACAGCCTCACCACATCAACGCCAGACGGTAACAATCCCCTTTCGCCAAGAGGAGAAGCCCATGAGCTCTTCCACACCTTCAGTCAAAGAATCCCCTGGAGTTATGCACGAAAATCTAGAGCGAGCTGTATTCGTGATGGGATCAGATGAGGTTTCTTCCGTAGTGGAAGGACCAAGGCGTCGCGAACCATCCGTGTCGGAAAGCGTTACGTCAATGGCCAGCGACAACAGTTTGTTACGATCCGATAGGCTTCAAGTTGCTTCCGCAACACCCTTTCAATGGTCGCTGTGGGGCAAAAGGAAGTAGACGATATCTGCATGTCCGATGAAACAGCTCTCGTCGCCACGAGAACCTTGCATGATCGGCTTCACGAAGGAAAACGGGTAGAGTTTCGTTGAGAGAGAGCTCTACGGCTGAAATGATGTCTTTGATTACTTATCCAGCGAGATACAAACAAGCACAGCGCCGCTTAGCACGCGAGACATCTAATACCATGTTGGAACTAATTAATAACCTGCGGCAAGAGAAAACGAAAACGAGAAGAATCTGGAAAACTTGGAGTTAGAGCTCCAGGAGAAATTAGCTGACATCTCATGCCGGATGGAGAAAATGCGTACCAAAGCAGCCTTTTACAGCGGGAATGAAGTCGACTATCTAACGGACGAGGATTTGGAAGGGTAGAGCGCGCCGACGATGTCGTGGCGACGAGATCCGACCGCCAAATGGCGAAGATTGACTGGACCAAATACCAAGAACTGGACAACGAGAGGGCGAAACTGGAGAATGATGCCAGGTTGAGACGCGGTATTCTTATCCAAGAAGGCATCAGGATCGACGCGAGAGGACAACTACATCAAACTCAAATTTGATATGATTGACCTGTCAAAGGCTTTGGACGGGACGAGGTGGTACGGATAGAGAATAGCAATAACACTGGTGGATCCGTCGGTCCGGAGAGCCAATCCAGCTTCAAGCTCCAAGAGGTCCATTGGTTAGGCTTAAGAACCCTGCTGAAGAAGCCCAGTCACTATTAGACCACATGCTTGGCTCTCTGACGCCGAGCACGATGATGAACCCAATCACGGCTACTGCACTAGGAAGCGGTTGGCTGTCATTCATGGCCCTCCTCCCGACAATAGCAAACGACGCAGACTATGACGCGCAAAAAACACTTTCTCCTAGGCCTAGGCCTACTCTATGAATCTTTATAAATTTCTTTCACCTCTTTTCTTTTTTACGTTCCTTGGAGCTTACTGTTTATTAATAGTCCTTCTTGCGCGTGTTTATATCTAATCCGATTCGGTCAAGCGAACTCAAACCTTTTTTTTTTTTTTTTGTAATGGTTCTTCATTCCTACTCTCTCCGTTCCTCTCTCGGAAATAGAGATAGTTTTATGTATATTTGATTATAAATACACCAAACGGAGTTATTTTGCTTCTTTGTGGTTTTGTCTATTGTACATATCTACTTTGAAATGCATGAGATATCATCTTCTTTCCCCTCTTTAACCATGTTGTCATTCCCTATTTCAAACCATTTCTGCCGCATAATATTTGTCTTTCAAGCCATTTTCTTTCTCCCTTCTTTCTTTTGTCATTGTAAATAGCTGAGGTAGCTCAAAAATCCGTTCTTTGCTCTCTTCAATGTACTATATACTGCACACTCGCGCGCGCACTATGCTTGAAAATGGAAAAAGCCGGAAAACCGTGCGCGTGGTAGATAACAGGATATCATGCTCCCTTTTTCTTTTTTTTTTTTTTTTTTAATAATTTAAATATTTCCTCGGCTTCTAGTATATCTACTCAGTATTTACCTAAGTGTCTTCTGGACTCGACGCGAAAATGGCGTGGAAGAAAGTCACGCGACCTATAGCTATCCAGTACATTTCGCGCGGTAGCTTCGCTACAGCTAGCTAGCAGCTATTCGAGTCTTGACCTTAGGCTACCAGCGTTTCCACGTATACCTTTGAAAGCAATTCAGCTGCATTTTTGAAATACAATAATCGGGAATACTTCAAAGACGCGCAAGTGCATCAGTGATCATCAGCTACATTCTATGTTACTTGTGTAGCTACGGCCATCGAAATAGATAGGTTCTACCAGAAAAGGAGAAGAAAAAGCAAAAGGTAGTATAAAGGATTGAGCCCTAATATAATATTAAAGGCCATCGATGCAACCTTAGGCAGCTAGCGTCATAACGTCACGGCTATAGATGAATCCTCTAGTTGCTTACACAAAACGCGGCCTCGCCGAGCTACTATTTGGCACCATAGTGACGCGTCGAGAAGCAAACACCGTTAGGGAGTCGCCTGCCACTGCTACCGTAGAGCTGTGGTATACCACGTTGACACTCTTATGACGCATAGTGAGTATGGCAAAAATGATCATGATACTGATAAAAATGTTGGCAGAGCTAGATGGACTTTAAAAAACGTGGTATTGCTCTTCTGACACCTTTTTTTCATGAACTTATTAAAAACAACGATACGGTATTCTAACATGACTTACGTCTATATTACCCAGAGTTATGCGTACCTGATAATGGCATATGGGGGAAGCTTGCGATGTTTCACGAGCGTCAGCAGCGTGAAATGTTGGTATATGTTGCTGTTGGTAAGTATCGTCCGCGGAACCTTTAGTAACGGGTTGGAAGGCGAACACAGCTGGGCAGGGTAATTGAATAATACGGGGTGATATCAAGAACGAATACTTCGAGACAGACGCGTCGCGATTCATGTATACCTCAATATCAATATAAAAACGGCGATGTACTTATATGTATATATCATTTATAGGATAACCACCATTATTTAAACGACGCCATTCGGCTACGGAGAATAATATTGGCAGGTTTAGGCCATCATATGATGTAACTTATGCAAAAAATCATGAAAGATCTGAAATAATCGTGATTCCGGGGGACAACAATAGAAAGGCTCATCAAAGTCAGTCTCATAAAGAATCGCGTAAACAATAGCGCTGTTAATGTGTTATTTAATCAATTACCTAGCGGCTCCGATTAATTAAAAAAAAAAAAAAAAGTGGTCGTAATTCAGTGCATTCACGTTCCGGGTATTAGAAGGCGGTTATAGCTTAAGTTATAGCCGTGTTTTAGAGACTGGAAAAAATAAGATAGTTGGATGTAAATGTGAGTCTAGGATGCTGCTGCACTCTGCACCGTCGATCGTGTGTGTATATAATGTAAGACTTGGGGCACTTCGCTACCGTGAGACCGGGCCCTACCCACTTGTATTGCCTTAGATAGATTGTTGTTCAACGGCGAACGGACGATGTTTCCATCGCGCGCGGTTATATTCAACGCCTTACACCTTGCTTGTAGACGAACTTACCGCTCAAACGGTTAAGGACGTCAGGGGTTTTCGGTTCGCAAAACCAGACAGGAATTTTAGCCACGTCAATGCAAAAAAAAAAAAAGTAACCATGGTAGCGAATGTGTATGAAGTGAGCGATAGCTTAGAAATTAGTTTGTGAGAGAAGTATACGAAAAAAAAAAAAAAACCGACGTTTCGGATAACTAACTGAATGTCTTCGTTGACCCTGTCGCTGGGTCCAGCTGAAGGCTCTTTTTGACAAGCACATATTGCCAATGGCGATTTTAGATCTGGTAGAAAATAGGAACTCAAAACGTTTAAAACTGTCCAGCGGAGTTTAGAAGTTTCTCTTTTGTTCTCAACCCTACCAGTTGATTTATACTCGAGACTATAGCCGTGAGTGTTACAAACGACGATCCGTTTGGGGAGCCCTATTACCGAAAGAGAAGCTTAATTGTAAATAGCAATTTACAACAAACCATTAACCAGTTAATGTAGGGAGATTTTACCCAAAAGTTTAACCGGAAAAAAGATAGTAAATTTCCTGAGGCCGTGACCGTTTGATTATTATTGCGATCAGAATCCAATACTAAAAAAGAAAGGGAAGGAAGATCGAGGGGTTGAACTTGGAGGGAAGCGGTCTGGAATCTTTTAAAGACGCGAAAGGGGAAAGGAGCGGAAAGAACGCAACTCACTTTTTTTGCTACCGATATAAGTGCTCGCCGTTAGACCATCGTTTTATTTTTGTAAAGAGAGAACAATGCGTCCTGGTTATCAAGAGATAACGTCTCGGGGGAATCTCAGGTGAATCGTGAGAGAAACGAACTCTAACGGGAGAAGAAAAGGGCTTCGTAAGACTTTTTCCCCCGCTGTTGCATTGAGCAGATCTTCCCTAGGGTCCCATGAAAAAGAAATTGATATAATTCGAGCTCCGGATCCTTGCATTGTCGAGCTTTTCGTCCTGGACGTAATTTTAAGTCTAATTTCTCTCGTCAGTATCGTCAACTGTAAGCGATTTTCAAGCCTTGAACTTTCCCCCCTCTCCATCCTTCTTAGCGTCAGTACCCTTTACCTACTTTCACTCGACGTCTTTCTCTTTTATCCTACCTCCGTTTGCATTTTCATCTCTGCCCCGTCCTGCTCGTTACCTTGATCCCGGAGCAAGACAAACCACCACTAGCCTTGCCACTAATGGCGCTCAGTTATATCGGGCTGGAAGCTCGTCACACTGTCGAAGAGCTCCACAAGCGAAATTCCACACACTTACAAAAATCATCCGCCCAGGTTAGCAGCAGTAACTACCTCCAAGAAGAAATAGAACGCGAAATCATCTATCAATGTACACGCGACGCGTGCTCAAATCAGAAAAGGCAGCAATAGCCGCTGCCACGATTATAACATTGGTCGGCACTGTATGCGTCCTCGGACGCCTTTACATCCGCAGTATAATCCTCCGCAACTTTTACATCGATGACTGGTTCATCGTTGCCTCCTTGTTCCTAGGGTTGCTGTCGTTCGCATCGTGGCTTATGGTTACCGTTCCGGATATGTACATTCACGAGTGGTGGGTCTCATGGACGCCTCCTCGCCCGCGACAACAACCTGCTATATTCGATACCCACTTGAAGATATCAAACGCAGGTGTCGGGATGTGGATCGCCACGTCTTCCTTGCAAGGCACGTTCGGCCGCCTGTCCGTCCTGTACACCTTCGCCCGCCTCTGCGTGGCACACAACCGTGCCACGCGTAACGTCCGCCGCGTAATCCACGTCGCCGCAGCGTTAACCGTCATCCTCTCGATACCCTTCGTCTGGGTCGAATAGACCCCTGCTGGCCGCCACGGGCGGGTTCAGCTTCAGCCATTTCGATTTTCCCAAATCGAAGTGCTACACCATGGGCAAGAGCAACGGTTTTATCCCTATCCAGGTAGTCGTGTTCTTCTTCCAGGCCGTCTTCACCGCGACGGCGGACCTGTTCGCATTTTCCCTACCGTTCGTAGTTTTCCGGTGGGCGGCCGTACCGCAGACCCAGCGGCGCGGGCTGTACGCGCTCTTCGGGTTCGCCGTGCTCATGTTCAGCATTTTCCGCGCCGTTAACGCGAGGGAATTGCAGAGCAGGTGGCTGCGCGACGGGTTCGAGATGTCGACCTCATCAGAACGCAGTTCCTGTTCGGCATCGGGGAGGCCAACGGGGTCATGGTCGGCGCGGCCTTACCGGTTATCGCGAAACCGCTGTGGCGGAAAGCGAAAGGCGCTGTCGAAAAATGGAAGGAAAAGCGCGGCGCGTTTCAGTTACCCAGCGCCGAGCAGGACTCGGCGTCGAACCAGCCAATCGATACGAGAGCGGGACCAATGAGGTGAAACCCGACACTCCTAAACAGGAGAGGAGATCTATCGAAAGAAGAACATATATATAATATAATGCTGTTGATTATACTCTTTAAAATTGGTGTCTTTGCGTTTGTTTTTTTTTTTTTGGTATCTTTTCCATGGCCAATAAATTTATTACTTATAGAAAAGGGCGTGTACATCTTAAATTTGCTTCGTCGTATAAATTGTAGTAGTAATACAAATTTATTCATCGTACCGCGTTACCGAACTTAAATCATCTTGACTCTTGACGAGTCATTTTTCATTTGTAAAAAAAAAAGCGCCCACCACAAAATAAATAAATAAATAAATAAATAATAATAATAATAATCGTTATAATTTTCTTAGTATTATTATTTACTTAGCCTTGTTCTTTTCTTATAATGTAATATCGGTGGCGGAGCTAGCCAGCCGTTCGGTTCTTTTCCACCATCAAAAAGCCGAACAATCTCATTACTTCTTTGGACGTTAGCTTTGTCTTGATGCATCATGATCAAATTTTTCACGCTATGACGCGCCCCTATTTTTTTTTATCTCAGGAGCTAATGCAAGCCCGAGTAGCCGCTCATGATATGAGCTCAACTTGAGAGAGGGAAAGCTGACAATCTTGAAGCTAACTAGGGGCGTCAAATGAACAAGGCAAGGTTGTCTGTTTTGTCCCTTGGCTTTTTCGGCGCCGCGGCTTCGACTTTCATTTGAGAAAAACGCCGTGGATCCACTGACTATTGTTAACATGAGAGTCAAAAAAGGGCGGCGCCGCGGCGTCAGGAACATATGGTGAACGATGGCGAATGCTAGTCGAGATTCATTTCTGAATTAATAATTCATGATTGAAATTAGAAAAACGGAAAAAAAAAAAAAACGTGGAATGTGGATCGAAATCGCCAACAGCTTTTTGGGTTTAGGCAACGAGTTTCGGGTTAGAACCTGTTGGCTGCTGCTGGCTGCTAATGTGCGTAGGATTTCAAGATATCCCCAGAGATCGGGTCGGATATTCTTTTCAACTCCACAGTGAATCCTGTGGACTCATGGTGGACCCTGTTCACGATAATCGCATTATGTAAACTCGCGTTCATTCTTTTGACTGCAATACAGGATTCGACTTAAGGCGGGTTTTCTGAATCGAAGAAAAACATGCGTATAAAAGCTGCGCTCGCCACGACCTCCAGCAATAATTGAACAAGGGAAATCTCCACCGGAAAAAAAAAAAAAAAAAAAAAACCTTTTTTTTTTTATCGTATTTCACAGCAATTGAACCGGACAAAAGCAATAGTGTTCACCATGAAGCTACAATTCGCCACCTACGATGTCTTCACTACGAAGCGGTTCGAGGGGAATCCTTTGGCCATAGTCACGGCCGTAGATGCAAGCCTCACGCCGGCGCAGAAGCAAATCGTCGCAAAGGAGTTTGACTACTCTGAGACCGTCTTCATCAATTCAACCAGCGGTGACGGAGCACAAAAAGAACATGGCATTTCAATATACACGCCTTACCGCGAGCTGAGTTTCGCTGGCCACCCCACTATCGGAACATCTTTCCATCTCCTCCACGGCAACAGCGACAATGTGACCGAGACGACGCTGAAACCTCCTGCGGGCCCCATTGCAGCGAAGTACGATGCTTCTAAGGGTACAGTCCGCCTTTTAGCCCCGCATGCGATCACGCTACACGATTACACAGCCAGTCACGAACGCATCCGCTCTGTCGTCCGCGGCTTAGACGGCGAGACCTTCGGCGAATATTCAGCCGGTGGAATCCGCTGCCTTTCCATCGTGAAGGGCCTGACGTTCGCGCTCATACATGTAACCTCACTGGAGACGCTAGCCAAAGTAGTCGGAAACGGACACGGAACAGTCCTCACGCACCAGAAGGACCTAGGTAATCCGGACGCTCCCGAAGCGTCGATGGTGGGGAACTACTGTTTCATGATCACCTCAAGTTCAATTGCGGATGACGGCGTTTCCGTGACGGGAATACGCAGCCGCATGCTGTTCGAGGGGACGCGGAGGATCCGGCTACGGGGTCCGCGGCGTGTGCTTTCGCGGCGTTCGTCAGCATGGCGAAATTTAAAGGGGAAGAGGAAGCGAGCCGCAGGTACAGGTACAAGGTGACGCAGGGGGTAGAAATGGGACGCGAGAGCAGGATCGGCGTGGAGGTCGTCATGAAGAAACGCGATGGCGGTGGCAGTGCGGAGGTGGCCGAGATTTACCTGGAAGGAACAGCTGTTAAAGTGATGGAAGGGGCCATTGAAGTTGAGATAGAAAAGAGAAAGAGGAGAGACAGGAGAATATGAGCCCAGAAAAAAAAATCACCAGTTGGAAATTCAGAACACATGAACAAGGAATAGCAACTGAGAAAAAGAGCTCTTGATATAATTATAATTGTTTCGTTTTTTTTTTTTTTTTTTAACAAACCCCAGTCGCCGGGTTTCTGTACTACTGGGCATAAAACATGTATACACCACATACATAAACGTTTCTCTTTCTTTTTCGTTTTTCTTTCTTTTTTTTTCTTAACCCCAAATGCATGATGCCGGAACGGGGCCCGAGTTGATCACTGAGGTCCCCTCTCGTGATAAACACGTTTTTCAATGATCCGCTTGCCCTACGATATATGCTCATATTTTGTTTCATAGGGGAGAAAGAAAAAAAAAATTTCTTTTGATAAAAAATCGAAATAAATAAGAGATTAAAACTAAAAAATGCTGTAAATAATATACCTTGTATACGTGCATCTTACAGTTACTTATCATCGTGCGTTAGATAAGTAGCCATCAGTTAATGCATGTAACAGTGGTACCAGTCTCATTTCATTAACACCCAAAACAAAATGTTGAGAAAAAGCATTTCATACACTGTAGGAACAACCAACATAACATGAAGTTCCCCCTGATCACTGAGCATACAGTACATGAACGCTTAGCTTCAGAACTTCTCATTCTCTGCCTTCGTTAGAGTCTCATTAAACTTTTCAGCAATGGAAAAACTGGGAGGAATTCTTCAACATAGCATAACCTATCTTTTCGGTCAAGATGCGCAGTTCTCCTGTAGGAGGTGGGGAACAGGGAAAAAATAATAGGATCCTACTGCACCTACCCCCGGTAAAAAAGTGGCCAACGCATCTAACCTATTTACCCACGGCCCCAGCTAACCTAAAAAGTGAAGAAAAACGTGGGCACGGGGATAAAAAAAGTGCTGGTATGAGTAGGTATGAAAAAGAAAACAGGATGAAAAATAAAAAATTAAAAAAAAAAATAATAAATAAGAAATAAATAAATAAATAAATAAATAAATAAATAAATAAATAATAAATAAATAAATAAATAAATAAATAAATAAATAAATAAATAAATAAATAAATAAAAATAAATAAGAAGTACCAGTTCACTAGCTCCGCGACGGTACCTGGAATGGTTCAGAAAAAGCAGTGGTGTACCGGTGGTTTATAGTAGTGGTTGTCCGAATGGGTCGCCAAATGAAGTGAAACACACCTTGTGGGCCCTTTTCTTTAAGTTGCTGATAGGCGAGTAGGCTCTCGCGCAGGCAGAATTTGCTCCGTAGATTTATTCGAAGGAAAACTCTCCCCCATGCTAATGGTGACCTCGCAGCGGTAAACTCGTATCGAAGCCATATCGAAAGGGGGAAATACTTGGAAGAAAAAGTTAATGGGAAATAATATATATCAATTCAAACTGATATACCACTGTTTATATTGATGAGATATTGACGCAATATGTACTACGTTTGATTGATTATAGTGAGCGTAAATATTAAGTGATATTATAGTTACTTAATTAATTACTGTTTATTAAAAAAGAAAAAGACAAGCTAACTCCATTATGTGTGCAGAAATTCATACTGCAGTGATGCTATATGCTTCATATTCTATGTACATGTTATTAGGGGGGATTATGATCTAAAAAGAATGATAATGAAAAAAAAGAAAGGAAAAGAAGACGCTGAAGAGGAGAAAAAGGGCTGATGCTTGTAAGTCCCGTCCAGCATGCGGGAGTGCAAGGCACTTGAAATCTGCTACGCATGAAAAGAGAAAGTAGAACCGTAGAAGTAAGAAGGGGAATAATGAAAATTACAGCACAGATAAAGAAAAGGAAGAAAATCTTCAAGATTAAAGAAAAGGTATCGGTTGAAGGGAAATGACGACTCATGAATGGAAAGTAGTGAAAGTAACGCTGTGAGGATATAAATATCTTCAGGCGTTATATAAATAGAAGGTATAAGAGAAGAGAAAGCACGATTGTCATGATGTAACAAAAGAAAGGAAAGCAAACAAACCACATTCGTTTTTAACTGAAGAATAAAAGAATCATCAAGTGCTAAAAATAATGATGCCAGGAATAATTATCTTCGGGAATAGAGAGCGGTAAAATGTATGGAAATCGTGTCGGCGTGAGCCGGATGCGAACCATGTTTGTGGGCGAACTGGCATCCTCGGTGCCATGCTTTGGAAAATCGAAAAATTTCGCTCCGAGGCAACCCTAGCCAAAGGGTCGGTGCAACTGCCGTATGAAGTAGATAAGTCTGCAGAAAGTCTGCAGAAAGTGCACTGGGTTGATCGAGTCGAGGGATGAAGGACTAGTGAGGATCAATTTGTTTGTCGACGTGCTTCTAGATCGAAGGGCGCTGTAACATGGCTGTATCGTAAGCGGTAGAGTTTTCTGTGATCAGTTGTACGTCTGGAACCCCCATTAGGATCTCTGCAGGAGAAAAGTCGATGTCAGCGGGGCCTGGCGCCAAGGGGTGACTTGGAAGTGGCTAGGACAAAGTTGACTTACGTGATTGTCAAATCCTTCTTATTTGAACTATCGACTCCCACGCCTTAGCTTCCTTCCTCGCAGCATCTCTCTCCTTTGTCATGTCAAATAACCTCTTTTGCAGCGAATCGTTGTCCTCTCAAGGTCATAATCCTTTCCCGTAGTACATCTTGTAGTCCTGGGGCCTCTCCTGCATTGTTAAGTTTCTCCTCGTGCAACCGCCGCTTTTCGATCTCCATCTCCTGCGTGTAACACTTCTCCTCGAGGCTATTATAGCATGTCTTAATTTCGCTGAGCATGTGTCGATGAACTCTTCATCGTGTTTTCTAGCCCCGTCCAGTTGCCACTGTAGCTGTGTCGATGTTGCTGTGGCAGCGGAGGGAGGTGTCGCTCAGGAGAAAGGGAAGAGTGGTTAGAGGCAGCGTAGTGGACTGGGGAATGGTAGGAGGAGCCAGCAGCGCTGCTCCCAGGTTCGTAATCGCCGGGAAGAACAGTGCTGGACGTTCGTCGTCTCTTGTGAGGCAGCTCCTGCGTCCTCGACGCCACAGGCGAATCGCCATCTTCCGAACCCGAACCTGCTCTTCTCGCCCTGGCCTTACGATGATCTTGCCTGAAGCTAGATCTTCTAATAGCTTATTCCTCTCTTCTTTACTGATGGTCCAGATGGTGTCCTTGCCATCTTCTAGGCAGGGTGACCAACAAAGTGGTATCTGCTGTTCTTTCTCAGAACACTAATAAATGGTATATCATGGTAACCCTCTCGCTCTAAAAGATTTGTTGGAAAATTGTTCATATTAGTACTAGTTGTAGGCGCTTAAATGCTCAAGTCCCGGAAAAATAGCTACCACGCTATCCGGCAAAAGGCGAAAAATAGAAAATGAATTAGGGATCGTATGTAATATGGATTGGGCAAATTATAGATTCATGTTGTGAAACGCAACCAAATCGTAAAACGGTAAAAGATGTTGATAAGGGGGGAAGGAAGAAGAGGGAGAACGAGATGTAATATAGAAATGGACTATTCTTCTTACCTAGGAGCCTATGTAGCTCTCGTTTTATTTTGTCGCCCTGCTGGAACCTGACGGAGTTCCTATTCATACTGCTATCCATCTTGATGGAAGTTGAGTATGTTCAAGGAAATAAAGACAAGTGTTCAATTACACTGGTTGAAAGGAATTTAGGAGAAGAAGGTCGAAAAATGAAAACAAAAAGAGGGAAGATATGTTTATAAAAAGAAACTATATTGTTCTAGAGATCACAGGTTAGAAAGAAATTATAATAGTATTGGGACGGAATATTTTTGTTCGCAACTGAATACGGAAAGATTGGATTATCGAGAAGCCTGTTCAAGTCTAGGGAGAAGAGGAAAAGTAAAACTTTTATGGAAGGAAGGAATGAAGGAAGGATTTAATATCCCACGTTCTTGAGTGGGTCTGATCTTTCTTTATATCGTACGGTAATGGAAAATTATTATCAGGTATTTCAGAAGGAGGAGAAATATATAAATATATCTAGAGAGAGAGGTGGTGCTTGGAATATCATCCAGTTAAGTTGGGTGCACTGGCCCCAGTACCATGCACACTCTCACTCTTCCCCCTCAAACTCAATGCTTGCTGCCGTTCCACGTTTAAGGTGGTATGAGAAAACAAAGCAAAGAAAGAGTAGATTAAGAAATAAAAGAAAAAGCAATGGTGCAAGCCACTGGAAAAAGAAATACAAAATATAAAAGAGGGCGAGATACTTTTGGTGGGTGTGGGTGTAGTATCTCTCTTGGGTTTGACGATCAGGAACAGCCCAAATGTATATCTTTCTTTTCTCAAAAAAAAAAAAAAAAAAAAAAAAAAAAAAAAGCAATGTAATATAATATAAAATTTTGACGCTTAACCCCAAAAACCGAGGGGAAAGCTGTAGGATGTAGGAAAAAGAAAAGATAGCTGGACCTGTGAAGGTGCGAGGCACAGCCCACCTGTCTGTCGTGGAGGACCCCATAGCTAAATTGTCGACTTGAGCAAACCACCGCAAGCTTAGCTCAGCAAGGTTCGGGTGCTAAGCGGCACCGAACAAGCATATCACTTGCAAAAAGCGAGCGAGCAGGGCAATTGGAACTCATACTTTCTTAAGGTTGGAGCAATGGCGTCGACGTGCATTGGATCAAAATCCAGGTGGCGTCTTTTTCCCCCGTCTAGTTCCCCCTTTTTTTTTTTGCCCTGCCGGCACTTGCTCCAAAGAGGCATCTATGCTCTTATTGGCGAATAGGGAATTATTAAGTAAGGCGCAAATTCAATCGAGTGATTGAACTATCAACCATGCTACCGATAAGTTTCGTCAGACTATACTGGTTAGTGTCTTACTAGAGAGGAGTAGAAAAGAGACGTGTTAGCTTGTTTCTTTGCGCTCAAATTTCACGAAAAATATAGATGGAAGCTTTAAAAAAAAAAAAAAAAAAAAAAACAAGAGCCATGATAGAGATGGCTGTTGATAGGACGGTAGACGTAGGTTTTCCCATAGCTTCGATTTCTCCCCGCGATTGTCCGGAAAGGTTTTTAGAACCCCTACTTAAAACCATCAGGCTCTCCATTTCCTATAGACAAGGCGGAATATTCTAAACAACCTTTTTTGTTATAAATCTCTCGCTTAACTAAACGGTTTCTCGTTAAAAAGAAAAAAAGTTAAAAAGAAAAAAAGAAAATAAAATAAACTAAAATAAATATAAAAGAATATTAAATAAACAATAATAAATAATGAAAAATCCCGAATTCGTTAAAAGCAAGAAGGCAAGCAAGGATGCCGTACCGGAATGATTAGTCGGTAAAGGAAAGTATATACATGATAAATTGTCCTTCATCAATTCCTGATTTTTTTGTTTCAACCTAACGATACCAGCAAATAAACACACTTGGCAAGTTTCCACCTTTGTGTCCTTCCAGGCTTTGAGAAGTTGGAGGAATATAGAAGGAGCCAAGAAGGATTGCAGATTCTTCTAGGAAATAAACTTCCCCAGGATCGTATTTCCTTCTATTCCTTCCGGTATATAATCCCGAAAGTAATGAAAGAAAGGTGGAGAGAAGGCACGATTAAGTTAAACGAAAAGAAGTTCTTATCTCCTTTTTTGTTTTTGGAACATTTTATATCTCAGGATCGTGCGACGTCGATCTTGATATGGAGGGAGAAGGGAGGAGAGAGAAGAATGACGAAGAAGGTACATTTTCTAGCTTGTTTGGAGCTTTAATTCTTGGAAGAGCTGCAATCTGTAAAGGAAACAAAAGTAGAGACCGGCTAGTTACAGCATGATTGCGTTTCTGTTTATTGAGAAGAAAGGGAATAAAAAAAATATCAAACATGAAAGCTTCGATGAAACAAGAAGGCCAAATGTCAGGTTTTTATGCATATTAAAAAAACGCATCGGAGAAATACACCAACTAACTGCAAGAGAAGAACGCGAATAGAAGTTTCCTGGAGCTTTTTTCGACACATGGGGCGGCGGCGATGCAAAAGGTTTATTGTCGATTTGGGTTTGTGGAGTTGACGCGATTGAAGTTATCGAGTGGGAAACATGAAGAAGAAGAAACAAATAAGTAGAAAGAGAGGACAGAGTCGGGAAAAAAAAATTTAGATAATTAAACAAAACAAAATAAAATAAAATAAAAAAATAAAAAAATTAATAAAATAAAAAACGGCCGCGTATATTACTTAGCACTTACAATATTGACGAGGGCCTCCTTTTTTCCTAAGGCTTGCAGCGTGCAGCATCGTACAGCATCTTGCAGCAACTGACGGTAGGGCGTTCTCCTCGAGGAAGAAAGAAAAGCCCCCAGATGCTGAAGATGTTTTATGAAAGGAAATTAAAATTAAAAACGAGATTAAGTACTCTAGCAAGTAACCGTTAACGTTGATGACAATGTTCATTGTTTAAATTATACACTGGTATATAATTTATATGACAACCTCTACTTGGACTCATACGGTGATTAACGATGGTGGTCTTAATCAAATAAAGTTTTACGATTTGCTATATAGACTTTATATGAGATATATATTGTTATTATCGATTACTACTGAGTATACTGCTTAAATATCGAGAGTGTACTCAGGATCATGCAGCTAAGTAATAAAATATCCGACAAGTCGGCTAACAAACGAAGAATATTCCATCGTTCTTACTTTTCGAGCTATTGTGCGCATGCGACTCTCACTAGGGATTCTAGATTATTGATATCTTTGTCCTTGCTCTTGTCCTATTTTTTCCTTTTTTTTTTTTTTCTCTTTTTTTAAAAGATAAGCATATGCTTGATACGTTAACTAAAGATACTTAACTAAAAAAGAAAATATTATTGTATAGATGCCTAAGTAAGTACTTCAATATAAACAGATATTAGGTGAATATTATACAGACAAGAACGAAAGTAGTAGTAGTAATACATATCTGGAATTAATCGCCGATATATCGAAAAGAAACACAAAAAAAGGAACGATGATAATGGCTTGATATTCTCCACACCCGTTTGCTCTCGTTCATCTTGATAATCTTTCTCCATTCGTTATACTCCAACAGATATGGATGTTTAAAGTGATAACCCTGCTGGAAATAAACATTGCAGAAACATTCCTTTGCGTTTGTGTTGAAGAAACATCTTTTTTTTTTCTTAGTCTTCCTTTCATTCACCCTTTTACAATCTCTGTGGTTCTCGTTTCCTGTTACATGTTTTGACTTTTTCAAAAGTGAATTATGCATTCATCTGCCACGGTCGCGTCCATCTCGGCGATGGGTCCCTGCTGGAACTGCTGCTGACCGCCATAGAACGGAGGTTGCTATGCGGAGGACCTGCCGATGGCACCTGTTGTACGTTGCGGTTGTTGGTGCGGCTGTTGTCCTTTCTGGTATTGTACCTGTTGTGGTTGCTGGCCTTGAGGTTGTGGGATGTATGGCTGCTGCCTGGCATTTCAGCGTACTGCTGTCCTGGGGGAGGCTGAAGTAGCCTTTGCCTGGTTCGCTCGGGATCGCAGCTCAGCAACAAAAGGCACTGGTGAAGCCGACGGGCGAGGAGAGAAAGCTGGAGGTGGCTGGGCATACTGGCCGTACTGGGATTGAGACTGAGAGCTCGGCGAAGGCGACTGTTGTACTGCCGGGCTGCGGGACGGCGGGCAAACCTCCCATGACTCCAATCGGCGAAACGGACGGCGGCGGGGACTCGAGATCGGCGAAGGGTACTGACCCATCGGAGCGGTCCCATAGGTTGACCCATCGGAGGTTGACCCTGTCCCGGGGTCGGCGCACCGAAGCTTGCTGCGTATAGGCAGAGGCTTAACGGCTTCAGCAGACGAAGGTGGGGAATCCGACCCGGCGCCGACTACAGCAGCGCCTTCAGTATTCTTCTGGCGTTCTTCTTCTTGTTCTTAAGGACGAAGATATGATATGCCGCGATCAAGGCCAGAACCACGACGCCACCGACAACTCCTCCGATGATAGGACCGAGGTTACTCTTCTTCTCCTTCTTCGTAACTTTCCCACCATTCGACTCGCCCGAGCTGTTATTTTGGTCACCGCTGGTAGCTACAGTTCCTACTCCCGCACCCGCCGTCGCACCTGCAGTGTTCGTAGCTGGCGCAAACAGTCCGGTGTTAAATAAATTACCGGAGACAGTCGCGCTCGCGGTCAGCCCACCGAGAGCCGCGTAATACGAGAAATGAAAGAATTGTAGTCGAATGACCCAGTCGTGCAATAGTGGGGAAGTGATACCCGCTGAGATATTGCGAGTACTGCGAAAGAACCGAATTGTACTCCGATATGAGTTCATTTATATTCGTACTACGCCACAAAATGGAAAAAAGAAGCTTTCGTTAGCTCATTCATATATTTGCCAGCATAATATTCAAGACAGGGTATTGTTATACTGGCACTTACGTCTGAAAGAGCCAAGGTCGCCAAGCCACCAAGGCCGCTAAACCCGGTGGTCAGTGGTTACACTTGATCTGGCTCGTCCAAAGTGTCGGTAAAGCATGTTCCCGGACGCACAGCAATAGTCGCCGCCGCAATCAACGTATCCGGTACACAGGCCGCCAGTAAATCTGCAGGGTTGCTTTGACCTGGCGTCTTCCGACCCTAGGTATGCCACTTAACAGGCATATTCGTCGAGATTATCGCCGGCGTCGCCCAGAAGCCATATGTCGCGGCGGGGAGGTGATCATCGGCGGTATCGGGGCATGGTCCTCGTCTGTTTCGATATAGACCACTGGCTTCGCACGAACCTCCTGCACCATGGACAGGCTGCTATAAAAACACTAACAAACAACATGTTGTTTCCTCTCCCAACCCTCGTATACGTATTTCGGAAATCCTTCTGTATTATCGATTCTTGGAATTACCAGGCGAATGTTCCAGTGCGTGGTCGCGACACCCTCTTGTCTTCCTAAGAACGAACGAAAACCTTTCCTTTCCCCTTTAAAACCACAAACAAACCAACAAGGAGAAACGAAAGAGGAAATTTTGAAATTTATAAATGCGAAAAAAAGAGCGGGAATTGAATTAAGATATAAACGATTGGCAAAGAGAATATCTCACTCGCTTTCTCTTCCAAGAAGGAAAGAAAAAAGAAAAAGAAAAAAACGAAAGGCAGATATCGAAGAGAACGGAAAGAACTAGATGGTATAAAAATAGAGATAGAGGGAGAAGAAAAAAACACAAGAGAAGTCTGCTCTTTTTCTGTTCGGGGGGCGCAATAAAAAATCTTCTTATTCACAACTAAAGGGTTCTTCCTTATTGTTATTGTTCCTCTTCTACCGCCAAGGGGGAAACCTACGCCAATTGGAGGAAGAGAACCTGACACGGCAGTCAATATATGCACTATATTCGGCACCAGTGGGGCTGAAGGATATAAACCCGTGAAGTGGAGTGGGACATCATCCTACCGACCGCCCTTCCAATAATATAATCGGTATATGGACAACAAGGGTATTGTTGCCGACTAGAACGTATCGTCTGCTGTGCTACCGAACTTTGAAAGACAGTTCTGGCTCATCTGCATACTTTGGACTGGTTGAAGGAATAGGAGGAAAAAATTACAATTGTTCTACATCTGACGAGATCCTTTTGCGATGCGCAATCGCCTAGTCTAGCGGTCTAGTAGTTCCTAAAACATCCCTAACTCGGCCTAGGCTCTATAAAGGTGTGGGAATAATAACAAAGAGTTTGTAAAACAGACAAAAAGCTGTCAAAGGGGTCGAGTTCGCAAATTGTCGCCGCTTTTCGTTGATGAAGTGATAGGTGTCTCATTTTTTTCCTTTTTTTGCACCTGACTGAATAGGTAAAATATCGCTGTCCTGACTGCTAAACCGCGTAGTTACTCGCTGGGCTCAGCCTTAAAACCTATAAAAGCCTGGGATCCGGGCGAAAGATTTCGTGCCGGACTCCAAATGTGGTGCGATCAAGCGACGACGAACAAGAAGAGCCTATATAGCAAGTGGCAAGCGTGCAATCATCCTCGTTGTTATCTTAAAATCTTGTTCTTTTGATATCGTTTGCTAGAGAAACGCAGAAAATCTGATCTGGAATCATCCTGCAATTCTCAAAATTGGGTTCTTGGAGATCAGTCTTTCTTATTATATTCTTCTTCCCTTTATTCGAGTGAGAAGATGATGAAGAGCTTAGCCTCAGGAGCAGTAGAGGATCAGGGTTAGACTTACCTGTTCGAATCGAAGACAAGAATGTCTTACTTAAGTAAACAAAACAGTGCTGTAAAGCAGATTTGACGATACATCTCTCGGCTTAATCAAGCGTAGTGTTTCTTGTATATCACGAAATTTTTTAAAATTTTTTTTTTTTTTTTTTTTAAATTTTTTCCTCTTCAAAATTGGGTTTCATATATCGATATTCTCAAAATCAGGCACAGATTTATGTGTGGGTATTTTTTTTTTTTTTTTTTTTTTTTTTAAACGGTGTGGGTAATTCGCCTCGTAGAGTTAAAATTCCACCCCACATAGGGTCTAAGCACATCATCGTCGTCCTCATCCGCAGCAAACATATCTTCCGCGCGCATTCTCTTCCCCTGCCTTGATTACCCGTATCCTTGTCCTTGCTATCCGCCGGTGCGTTTTGGTTGTCTTTACCTCCCCATTACTAGTGGACACGTTCTTGGTAGCACTGCTGCCATCTGGAACTTGAACAATTGCGGGCCGCTTTCCTGTGGGCTTCCTTTTCTTTTGTTTCTCCTTTGCACTTCATCTGCTGGCACGCTTTCATTACCATCGACGCTGACATGCCTTCGCGCTATCTGTCATTGGTACGCCATCGACGTCCTCATCGTCTTCGTCCATAGCAACCCCATCTACATCTTGGTCTTCATCCATGGCTTCGCCGTCAATGTGCACATCGACCATCTCCGATTCATCCTCTACCGCAGCTTGTTTCGGCGGAGCTATCGAGGTAAGGGTTGAACTTCTTCTCCTCAATACTCTCCTGAGCAGCCGAAGCGGCCATAACAGATTTCCATCGGGACGCAGCCATGACCCTTTCGTGGCCTCGGCCTTGACTTCGGCTTGCGATGACGCAGCTTGCAGTGCTGCCGTGGCTCCGCAAACGCCTGCTTCATTTCTCGTGAGACTTTTGCGGGAGAAAACCGTTTGTCAAATAAAATTGAACTTACCTCCCAAAGGCTCATGACGACTTGAATGCTACGCCTCCACTTCTCCTGCCTAATCTTTCCCCAATTTTCTTGAGAGCAAACTTCCGCCAGGCTTCAAAAACCTGCCCTCTCGTACCGTTGATCGAAAATTTGCCTGTACCTCCATACGTTACGGACTCCCAGGCCAGAATTAGATAGCACATCCGATATAAGATACAGGCCAATGAGTCGTAGTGACGTCGTGTCTTGCTTAGTCTGCTTTTCGTTGCTTTCGTTATTATCTTTGTCATCGCCGTTGTCATTTTCCTGTGCGGCGTTGTTCGACGGTTCGTAATCCGGATTAGCCTTAGAAAGTGCAACAGGGCGAACAACGTTGGAGCAAAGATATCTACGACTTCCTCAGCCGCATATGCATTCTCCACCGCGAAGGCCGTAACTCGTGCTACATCGCCACGCCGTAAAGTACCAGTAGTTGGCGGTATGCGCGATAACAAATGCATAAGCTTAGCTCGCCTAAGAGGGCCGAGGTACGTCTTCGTCTCCTCCGCGGAAGGGTTCGAATCCTGAGCTTGATGTGATCTCATCCTCCTCGGAGGAGGAATGATCCCCATCATCTATGAAATCTTCTAGCCGCGTGATGAACTCAAACTTTTGCACGCGCTTTGGCGGTAGCTCCCATGTTTGCGCCGCTCTCGAAAAGCTGCGTGACAGTAGTGCCTGCGTAAGAGCGGAACGTCCCCGGCTCTTATTTGAACCGTCGGAGGTCACCACGTCCCACAGCTTCCACCGATAATACCGTGCCTGGCGCCCGCAGTCCACAACCAAGCGAAATCGTTCGTCGCTGATTACAGAGGGTAGCCATCAGTAGTGCCTCGAATTCCGGCCGTGTGTAAGAACAGCCTCGATCATCTTGTTTATAACCTTCAGGACTCGTAGATCCTTAGGAATTGCAACTGTCACCTCATCCTATTGCTATTCACACCGCTGCCGGGGCCTGAATAAGAAGGCGGAGGTGCATAACCGCGTCCGCCCCTCCCTCCTCCACCTTGGAATAGCTGCCGAGCTCCAAAGGGTGCGGAACCTTGCGACGCTATCGCGTAACCGCCGAGTGCAACGCAGTTGAAGGAGATGCCGCGAAATACCGAGTCTGTAGCCCTGACCCAGATACTTGTTCGCTAGGCCATTGACGGCAGCATCAATCTCGCTGCTGGCGGTGTCGCTCTGAAGCATTATTAATGCCGATGAGGCTTTCCTAGCCTGACTTTGCGTTTGGGACGATAGCGACGAAGAGGAAGACGAGGAAGGTTCCGAAGGCCCCGCGGTATGTTCGAAGGTAATTGTAGCGTGATCTGGTTCGGGGTAAGCGTAGGAAAATACGGCTTCATCAGGTCGAGGATGAAAGGCTTGCGATCTTCGGCGGTAGATGCGTGAGTGAATGGTGGGCTTCGGTTGGTCCCTCGACTTGTTGTCCCTATCCTCCTCATCATCGTCCTCGGCGAACTTTGTAAACTTCCTAGCCGACCCCGACGGAGGTTTCGGAAGCATGTATTCCGAAGCATCTTCGAACCCAAGCACGCCGCTACCCCTTCCACCGCGACCCCTCGACGGACCACCATGGCCCCTCTCGGGCCGTCGGAATCCCTTTTGTACGTATCGAACTCCCTCTTACGCGACGAAAATCCCGATCCAGGTCCAGGCGGCGAACCTTCTTCGTAACGTCGAGAACTTGAAGAGGGATGAGGAGGGTTGTCGGAGCGAGGGCCGTCCGACGCGGGGCCGAATGTCTGCCGCTAGGCCCAGCGGGGTCTTGAAGGCGGACCGCGCGAGTAACCCCCTAACCCCTGTCCTCGGTAGATCTCCGATAACGGGGCGATTCGTCTTCGAACGATTTAACGAAGTCTCATAGACTGCTGCTGTTTCGGCCGCCTCTCGTTGCCGTTTCGCTTCAGCCTCCGCTTCGCCTTTTCAAATGCCGACTTTTTTGCGGTGCGTCGAGTTTGTCCTTTATGTTTGGGAATTGAAAAGACATTGTGATTTCAGTTTGCCTTCCTCTCCTTTGTTTGGCGCGTCCTGCGGGCTTGCTCGTTACATGAAGTGGACGTGACAATTGCGTCAGCGAGAGGTTGTTGAAAGAAATCGTGGGAGGAAATGTCGTATTATTATTATTTTTGACGGTGTGAGTGTTGAAATGTAAGGTGACGTTTTTTTAAGGGTCGGGGTTCTTTTTTTTTTTTTTTTGCTTTTCTTTTTTTATTATTGTCGCCTTAAAAATTTCCCATTCAGCCTCTTTCACCGCTTTGACGCTTTGTTCACCAAATCAACAACAAAAAACAGCAAAGCAGCAACAAATAAGAACAGCAACAGCAACAACTGCATCTTACAGTTGGAAGCGGTTGTACAAAGCGCAATAATGAGAGTATAGTAATGACGATGATCAACATAACTTCTTGCTTCTATTAAAGAGATCTTTTCTCTATCTTCGTCAATTACTTTATGCATTGACGACGACTTCAAAGCTCTCGGGTTCCCTTAAAGGCAATGCCTTCTTGTTCTCTACAAAATACCCGAGATACTTTACTATTTTTGACCTCAAAGACGACGTGAAAACCGTTGTGCCCTTTCTTTCCAACATATGCAAGATTGAGAAGCGATGCGCGCCACTAGAAGCAAATACATTGTGAGGTGAGGGGAGCTCTCGCTTTACATGTGATGTTACAGTTCTCTTTTTCTAACTACTTACTCCTTTGTTCTAATAACGTTCATTTCAGAGTGTACTCTGCCTTTGATTTCTTCTAGAAAGAATGTCTAGAACAAAGGGAAATAACAACTATAGAAAAAAGAGGAATGTTAGCGGGCCGTTGAAACCACTATGGACCGTTGAGAACCAGTGTTTAATCTCCCCCAGGTTTTTCTTCTCAACATCTGCTTCTTTCCCGGTACCCCAGGCAATTGCATGGAACCCCCACGCAGGATGGCAATCAGTTCATCTATTTCTTGGGGGGGGGGCTTTATTACACAAAAGAAAATCTCATGGTGCACAAAGATTTCTCCCATAATGTGGACCGCCCTTCTTTTTCCCTTCTAGAAGTGTGCAAAGATTTTTGGTAGCACATGAAGGCCGCCATCGGCCCATTCGGAATTCCGTACGGCGAAAGTTACTTCTAAATCCAAGGCAACATCTAAGATATGAACATTTGCTTTCATGTTGATGATGATTGTCTGCTGCTAACGGCGGCCACAGACTAGTAGACACGCTGAAGAGGTTAGTTCTGTTAATATATATTTGACCTCACCGCCTACTAGACCTTACGAAGTAGCTAGTAGATATAACGATATTATTTAGTACTCCAAAGGCATCTCTTCATCTTCCCCCCCCAAAAAAAAAAAAAAAACTTAGGACGACATCAACCTAGGAGGCGTTACTTAAAATCGAAGCAAATATTCGTTTAAACAGAACACAAAGACAGAAACAATGGCCAACATTGCGCTCCAATTATGCCACGACGGGCTGAATACTTTTGACATAGATCCTGCTTTAGAATCAGCGATATCATTCGACGCCATCGTCATGCCTTCCTCCGAGGAGACACTCCAACGTACCTCAGCGTTTGAAGTCTGGGACGATGTCCTAGCGCTAGAGAGCGGCGGATTCCCTCTCACTGCTGTGAGCCATTCTCGTATTTTTCAGTACGTCGCGCTTCTCACACATCAACGTGAAAGCCAGGCTCTCGACGCGGAGTTCTCAGGGCTGGATGCAGCTCTATCGCCCAGCAATGTTGTTTTAACAATCGAGGGGGTCGCTTGGGAAACACTTGTCCCGGATATTTTGATGCTTTTCAAAGAGCATGGCCTGTAGGTCCCTGAATATTTCCTTTCGTGTATTTATTCTATACTCACAGACGAAGAGATCTATACTAATCGTTCTTTAAACTGGCAGCGTTGTGGATCCGCTTATTATCGGATCGAGAGACGAACATATTGTATTCGTTTATCTTCCCGACCAAGAAACAGCCAACCGAGCGATTCAAGATCTGAATGGAGCCACCATTACTGAGAACAGAAACACTCCGAAAGAAACTTCGATTACTATCGGTCTACGAATGGCTACGTATGGCGATATCAAGCATTGCCTTTGATCAAAGGAATATCTCCCGTGGTCTAATTTTTTCCCCTTACCTTTGCACCTTACATTTGATTTGATAAATAGTGTTGCTGGCCCAACGGCCACTGTACTAAGGCATTCTTTCTCAGACAGCCTTTTATTTGCTGTTTGTCATGTACCTGCTGTTTTATTTGCGAAATTCCGTCTATTCATCGGCGTTCCAGGGTTTCAGCGCTCCACGTTACACACAACCAGTTGTTAATACATTTGTTTGCGCATTGCTTAATTCCATCTTTTAGCATGGACCGTTTATTTGAAATTCCTATTCTTCCTTTAAATGTTTCTCATTCCCTTCGTTAGAGATTAGACATCATGTTTTTTTTCGGTTTGATTGCCTTCCTTCCTCTCCTTCAATGGTTTCTTTCCAGGCTTTAACATGCAACGGCTGCACTTATGTTCCCGTGTTAGTGAAGATAACGACCATAACACGAACACCTCACACATAGATTTTTGGATCATATTAAGACGCAAGATACTTCGCTTCACCAGTTTGGAATTAGATAACAGTATATAGAAATATCTTTAGTTGGTCAAAACAGTCAGCAAGCTCTCCTTTACTTTACTGCATGGTAGATAGGTCCTTTTTTCGCAGTATAGATTTTCGGCTCTTTAACATAAGCCATCTAAACTTTTAAAATAAGTGTTGTAAAATAGAATAGATCAATTTCTGACTACACAGGCAATCGATCCGGATCAGCTTCACACATGAGATCAAAGTCTTGCTGCTTCATCCGTACGAACTTTGAACGAAATCTGACACTTCAAAGGCTTTTATAATACGATTGCCCCATTTGTGATATTCTCTTGGAGGGGGGGAAATAGTGACAATAATAAAATTGCGGAAGGACTTGACAGCGATGTTCTGTGTAACTTGCTTCTCAGAGCCTAGTAGTTAATCCGCGCGCTTACCATTGCTATCCGACCATCAACATATTTTCCAAGAAATGTCGAATCGAAGCTGTTTTCCCCCCGCTATCGGAAGACAATGAGATTCAACCGATGGTGGCTCAATGTCAATACGGTTAAAGATCGTGTAAAACAACCGACAAATTATTTAGCCTATAGCTTTGTCAAAAAGCCGACTCACAATATATATCATCCTGGTGCAACACCCGGAAAGGCTTTCCTGTGGCGCCTCGAAATGAACGGTAGACATCTACTGGGATGATAGCCAGGTTTTTCTTCACCTCAACCCTGGTTTGACACAGATGCATACTGCTCCATGATAGGTTTTTCCCTCGTTATTTTTTTTATTATTTTTTTTGGGCTCTTCGTTATCGCGACATTTACATTCGAAATTCCGGGTTCCAATTTTTAATTAAGCAGCGGTCTCGGAGCCCGGGAACCCATCTTCAAGTTAGTTTATGGCTATGAAAGGCATATTCTAAGTGCAAGATGGATCAATCCTTTAGCCCCAGAATTTTAGCTTGAGATGTAAGTAGTCGATTCGCTATACGTGCAACGCCTCATATTTCAATCTAAACGACCCTGTCCCATGTCTTTCACCCCATGGCCACCCATGAAGTTTTTCCCTTCACAGTGTTGCACCGACATTGATCATCACATTGTTCTCGAATCATTTTCAGAGCTTTCAAAGCGCTACATCGATGCATCCCTACTAAAACGTGCTCATGCACATTTTAGCCAATTCTATATCTCCGTAGGCTAAACCTGCAGCGCTCTGAGCTGGTGAAAATGGAGGTAAACGTACGGATACTAGTAGCTATCAATACCGTTTGTCGTTGCAAACCCGTATTTTTTTTTTTTTTTTTTTTTTTTTTTTTGCAGATAGATGGCTAACGAGCCGGCTTTTAAAGTATACTGCTTGTTTTTTCCTTTGCCGTAAATGATACTTCGAAAGTTCTTAAGCAAAGCTCAAGTATCAATACCAAGTTTGTGGCGTTATTGGAGTGAACTACTTACGCAAATGCTACCTTACTTTCCGCTCGATCTCGACGAGTGAAAGATTCGATCAAGTCATGGCACCTGGATGACAATTCCGGGCGCCCCCTCCGACTCAGAGTCGACTTCAGATATCTACTACCTAAACTTCCCACTAGACCGAGAAGCAAGCGTTTGCAAACCCCCGATTGTAGTTTTTTTTCTTCACTATCTCATCGCAGAATTTCTCTATGCCGCAAATACAAATCATCCGACCAAACAATGCGGGGCAAACGTTCGGCCGTTATACCGTTATGTGCTCAACTTCGGTGAAGACTCGCACATTTTTTGCAACAATAGATGTGAGTTTGGAGACTTATAGCATCATTTGATATTTCACAGTTCTTTCTTTTCTCTACGTTATGACGGAGACGATTTTGCAACTGGCGATATTTATTATGAGCATCGTCAGTCTCTGCCTTCTATCCTGCTCTATTTTCCTCAGTTATTTCTCTGACAGCTACATAGTCTTATTCAAATGGAAAAAAATCTCGCCTGAGAAAGCTTACGGTGGGTTGGAAGGTAGTTGGGCTGTCACAATTTCTTTCTAGAAGCTTTTGTGGTGGTGGTGAAACGGGTTTCATTGCGTTCAACCAACGTCTTGCAACAACTCGTCTCAAGCTTCAGATACTTCCAAGACCTCTGGATGAATGGGTCAGCAAAAGAGAATCAGATCTCAGAGCTGATACTTTTCTAAAATAGCAACGAGCTAAAGAAAAATACTTTCGATACGTTAAGGTAACGAAATTCTTCAAAGCCCAACTTTAGGCCCAATACACATGAAGCAATATCTTGCACGTTTATCAAATCTAGATACTTAAGCAGCTGTTAACATGATCACTAATAGTTAAGATGTTCAACGCCAACTTTGCAAACGCTTTCTTGCCTCCAAGGCCACCGACACCGTTCAGCTTTGCAACTAGCGCGACTCCAAATCCTTTCTCGTCGTACTCAGCATTTACCACACCGCGAAATTCATATTCTTCGTATCCTTCATTCCCAATGTCGAGCCATTCGCGGAGAAGTAACAGCTCTTGGGATCCGGATATAATCAGCACGAGGGCAGTTGCCAGGACAGCGGAATGACCTGCAGTATGCATACCGACCAGCTTCCAGCAGATGCACCAAAATCCCTTCCGGAATTTTTTCAGGCGTCCGTCTCAAACACATGCCACCTCAACACCGAGAACCCCACCAGCAGCGGTAGTAACCGTCCGGTCCCTCGTTCAGCGGGGTATGCATACGTTTCCGCTTCGGAGTACAACAACAGGGCGAGGGAATTCAACCGTTATTCAAACGGCTTGCTCAGGCCGATCCTGATAAATGACTATGATGGACGCCGGGCGGCCAGTAGACTTTCCCCGGACGACTGGAACCAGCTTATGTACATGCCGGGTGAGCTACAATATTCCTTCTTCTGAGGAAAAAAAAAAGAAAAGAAAAGAAAAAAGGAAGACGGAACACGATTAGGATATGCAGATTATACGGGTTACTAACATATATCTTACGAATGTAGCGGAGGATGTGGAAGAGCTCTGCGACTTTTACAGAATCAATACATTCGGAAGATCGCTTAACGAGTGCAGAATAGCCTACCTTAAATTTATCGGAGCGAAAGGTCTTGCCCGCCACTTGGAGCGCAGGGACCATTACACACCAGACGAAGATCGGGCGCGCCACGGGATAATGCACGAAAGCGAATATCTATTCTGATGATTGGTAGTTTTTGGATTTTCTCTCTGCTTTTCCTTTTCATTGAAACAGTTTTCATTCGGAGATTCTATCAGGAGTTTAAATATTCGATACCATTACTATACCCTGTTTATGATAGTGCGTTTTTCATTCTTACAGCGCTAGTGACGTATTTTATCTCATGGCTTCACCCGAGCCCTTTTTATTTTTTTTTACCAAAAGTACTAGTCACTTCATTCTTAATGAGAGCGTCGTGTATTGCTCAGACGGCCTGTTGTTAGGTTATATAGGCGTACGGTTGACCGGTTTGTGATTTAAACCAAAATCTGAAAACATTATACTAATTTCATCTTAGTATTAACTCACACGGCCGTGATGTACTTCCATGCCCAAATGATAAGATCATTGTTTATATTAAGCTCCAACTAGTTGCAAAAAGAATTTCTATCTGATAAATCCTAGAATGAAAGGAAGGAGGTCTTTTTATGTAGAGTAGAGTAGAAATGAAGTGCATGTCGTATCCGAAGGGCAAAAGAGATACCTATTCGTCATCCTCGGAACCGAAACAGTACACCGGGACTTTCTTTGCTTTACTGTTCGAAGAGATCTGCGCCGCAAAGTGTTTTCTGTTTCCGAATTGGCATGGTTACCCGTTCCAGCAGCATCTTCATCGGTACCATCGCGGTCCCTGCAGTCATCATCATTGCTTGGGGACGAGTCTTCCTCTTCATCCTCTGCCTCCTCCTCTTCATCGTCCTCATCCACATCTGCATCTTCGTCGGTTTCATCCGCGGCATCAGAACCTGCTCGCGTTGCAGTAGTACTCCGCGGACGTTTAGATTTCGGTCCGTGTGAGCTCACAGCCTTAAGCCTTTGTTGGTGGACTTCGCCGAAAGCGGAATGCGTCTAGAGGAAGGAGCTCGCGATGTCATTGAAGCAACTTCAGCGTCGGTGAAATCCGCCGCGGCCTTTATTTTGCGCCCTTTGGAGGTTTGAGCGTGATTGGTGAGAAGATCCCTTTTGTGGTGCGGTATTTAACCAAACGTTTCGAACGGATTTTCGGAGTGATTCTGCTAATTTTATAAGCCTTCCCGAGTGGGGGCATCTTCGGCCACACCTCTTCAGTCTCCCATATGTTATCCCTTTCCTTGAACCTCTCGGAGAGGATCTCCTGACCGTTCCTGTCCCGTATGCTGTATAAAATCCCAACGATGATACACGCGAGGGAGACAACGGTATCCATTTGTCTACCAGTTACAGTAGCCGCGGCTTCGGACTAGCAAGGAGAGAAAGAAGAAAAAAAAAAGGGGGTCAGAGAGTCGCTCGCGTCGAAAGAGAAAGTGGATGATATTATCCCGTACATGTTTGATACCACACAATTGGAGAAAGGGGGAGGGGAGTGAAAAGGCTTACGCGGTCAGGTATCGCCGGCCATAGCTCTATGACTCGTGTAATCTCCCTCCCGATCACGAGGAGCTCGGGCACCGTCATACTCGTTAGAGTTGTGCTGTTTCCCGGCGCGGACAGCTTCGCGACCTTTTCCGCGCCACTCTCCAGCCTCAGAATATGCCATATCAACTCCGCAATAGTTTTCATGCGCCGGTCAAGACCGATCATTAGCGCACTACTATACTTGGTCAAGTCGCCATCGTCAGCCCATTTCGGAGACGCAGAAATCTTTGGACCAGCTTTAGCAATAGAAAAGTCCTCGGAGTTCTCTGGAGTTTCTGTGTGTCAGTAACCTGGCGGCAATTCTCGAGCATGACAACACCGAATTCGTGCTGCCTGGCTAATTATGATAGTGGTAAGGAAGAAGTAGAAAGTCTGAATGATAAGGGAAATGAAAAATGCCCAGAGAGAGAGGGGAAGAAAGCAAAAAAAGAAAAACAAGAAACAGAGCGAGGCAAACAGAAAGAAATCGCGAAATAAAGCAAATGTTCTTTTGTCAGTGGTCAATATATGATTCGCTTGGAGAGGTGTCGGTCACCAACATCAAGTATTCATTTGGAGTTGCTTTTATGTCGAGGGAAATGAAACACAACTACCCACATGTGAGCGGTCTTCAAACGCGTCGATGAGTTATTGAATCTCCAAGAATTAAGAGAGATATTGATGTAAGAAAAAGGTATTCTGAATTCCAAGAAATTAACACACACACACACACACACACACATATATATACTTATATATTAGAGGTATTATGAGTTCAACTTGCAATGAAAGGTAGCATAGCGTTTTTCTTTTCTTTTTGGTGAGTTTTTTTTTTTTTTTTTTAAATGCGTTCACGGGTCCACGCAAGGTCTCAACTTACTGAAGAAAAGAAGATTCGACATTTTTACGAATGGCTATGGAAAACGACGTACGATTTCGCAAGATGTTTGAGTGTTTTAGGTCTGCTGGACGTCGACGGCAAGTGGAATGGCGTTCGCCGGTTACACTAGATTCGCGTTCAGGAAGAAATCCAGTTTTAGATATTGGAAAAAGGAAGCTACGACAGTGTACGAAAGGAAACAAGATGGAATCAAAAACAACGAGAAAATTTGGAATTGTCAAAGTACGGAATGATCGTTTTGATTATACTGGAAGGCTTTTCTCAATTCGCACCTTGATGGCTACGATTAGGCCCCTCTTCTTTTTCAGTATATCTCTTTTTCCAATTTGATTTCAACGTAATGGCGAACTTACATATTAAACCTTGTAAAGGAGCAAATGTTGGAAAGGTAGTTGGACTATATTTAAAGGAGGCCGTCGACTAAAGAAAATTTCGGAAGGCGAAAATTATGGAGATGGCAGTTTCAAGAAGTAGATATCGTGAGGTTGCAAAGTCAATAGCTTTGAGGTCCGTAGAGGAGAACGACAAAGGAATGAAACGATCGACCAGGTTGACCAGAAATTACAAGTTCGCAGCCGATAGAAAACAAGAGTACTCTCTAGGAGTGAGAATAGATGTATGGAGAGGGAATGGGGGTAAAAACGAAAATCAAGTAAGGATATAAGCAGCAGCCAGACAGAAAAAAGAAAGGGTTTTGTCAAATTGAGAAATTGCTAAGTTACTACTTTACTTCCAAAAAATAGATAATCAATAATTAATTAATTAAAATAAGATAAAAACAAATAAAATAAAATAAAAAGAACTTTTTTTTTTAATCTTCATGTACTAAAATCCATACGGTAGACAAATCAGTCCTCGAGGTGTATACTAAAAAAATAAAAAAAAAAAAAAAAAAAAAGAAAGAAAGAAAGAGGAGAGAGGCAGAGGGAGACAAACGAGAGCCAGACGAAGAAAGCAGAACGAAACAGGCCAGCAAAAGCAGTCATGATAAGGCAATATTTACTTTACCGTGCACCCTTTCAAACAGTCTCAATCCATCATTATCGTCATTCCTTGAACAGACTGTATCTGAACTTTGTTCCCCTCAGTGTTTGCGGGCTAACCCAGTCTTTCCTTCTCTGAAGTCGACTTGTAGGGAAGTGACGATCTCATCTCTCTGCATTCTATTTCCCCTCACACCCATCACCAAGGAGAAAGAGCAAAAGCGCACACTTCTCTTCCGGCATCCCTCATTTCGTCGATCCAGCTTCGGAAACCTATCTAAACCCCAATTCTTATTTACGCCTTCTTACCTTTATCAAATTTATACTCGGATAAAGAAGAAGAACACAATCTTTTATTCGGAAGGTCCACCCTCCCACCACTCGGGTTCCTTCACAAAGCTACCTTAGCTTCCGTTCCCGTTAGCCTGCGTTTATTTATCAAAATAAAGTCTGGATTTCGCGAAGGCGTAGCTGCGCTTTTTCTTTACCTTGTTGATCAAAGTGTGAATTTTTTTCTTTTTCTTTTCGCTTTTTTTTTTTCTTCTTCTCCCCTTCCATCCGTCACTAACTCTGGAGCATTGCTCTTCCACATTATCAGCAGCTATAGCCATCTCTATTTCATCGTCTAGCTGTGGAGACGCAGGGCTTTGGGCCAACTATAACCCTTTTCCTGGCTGCGACAGCTAATATTCATCTAACCCTTCACGAAATGCCAAACAAAAGACGGCTCGGAGGGCAACGGTTCCGGAGGAACTCAACTTCGCCATTGAAAACCCGACAGACGAAACATATGCAAGTTCGTTAAAAGAACAATCAAAGTTTCCGAGTTGTCCATTGACTTTGAGAATCTCTCGAAGAGGACACGACATACACGGGCAAATCATTGGGAGGAGTTCAAAAAAATGTGTCATCGTTTTTCTCCGGCATAGCGGAATAGCTGAAGAAGAGGAAATGGATATCGGCGACGAAGAGTGTGTGGGTAACACCGAGAACGCGGCTCTGTTATGTAGATTCTACATGAAGTATGTCACGTAAAAAATTGTACCCGAAGCCGTCGTCATTCCAAGCCAATGTTTTCGACAGTATACGAACGGTACCAGAGCATCATGGCAGGTATGCTGTCCAAGAGCAGACCCAAACGCTACAACTTGGATGTATCCGAGGTTAAAGGCGTTATCGGAAGGACTCTATCACGCATGCAGAGAATTCAATCTTCGAACCCAAAAAGATGGGGACCCAAAGATCTACCTGTCCAGGACAGACCTCATATACCTTCTCTTCGCAGATGGATTACGAATGGAACATGCACTATACCCAGAGAACGGAGATCAGCAGCACCTGGCTTGGTGCTACGCGTTTATTTGCGGAACACTCGCGCGCCACCCGGATGCCGGCGAGGACGAGTGCTTCATATGGGCGGACAACGAAATTGGCTTCCTGGAGGATGGCAAGACGCTGCGCAACTGCGTCACGTTACACCACTATAAATCCCAAGGTTAGTCGGCAACTCTGCTTCCACGCATGCTGTTTCCTTGGTCGCTTCTTGGTGGTTTCTTTCTTGTATTTTTGATTCACCCTTCGTTTCTTGCCTCTTGTTCTTGATTTAACTAAGCCAAAACATCATCTGAGAAGACTACAATATAAATAACACTGACCTGTTGCGTTTTACCGTCGCCGCCGCCCCATCCGAGGATATCTCGTTATCGGTTCCCCACCGGGCGATGGCGCTGGCCTTCCTAGGGATATCGTCGACATGGACCTGATACGTAGGAAGATAAACCAAGTATACGGCCCCGAGGAAGTTCAAACTTATATGAACGAGTACAAGGAGAAAAGCATGTATACCAGGAATTTTCGACCGTTCCTTCTTTCTGAGTTGCATACGCTCCCGATCACCGAAGCTGGGAAGAAACAGCCTGTCTTCGTTAAGCGGGGGCCCCGCGGAGCTCCCTTAAAACCAATACAAGCCATGGGCAGCGGAAGTTTGACAACATCCTTGGAGTCCGCCGCCATGGCGGCAGGGCTTCTACCGTATGTCAGCTTTTACTCCTGGAGAAGGATATCCGGAACACTAATGGCGTTGCGAAAAGGAGGTGAAGGTGGGATCAGCGACGCCATTTATCCACAGGCTTCCACCAGCCGCACGAAACCCAGATCCGTGCCATGAACAAGACCAAAGCTACGTCAATTACGAAAACGTTCCCATATCCGGTCAAGGACTGTTCTCGAACATTTCCCGACATCAGTAGTTTTATGAAGCGCCACGCCTTAGCTAAAACTCAAACTGACGAACATCTTGCTGCGCTCGGAGACGCCGGCTGGCTCAACAAGAACCGCCTGCCGAGGAAGTATCGCGACGCCCAAGCAGCGGAGGAATTCCTCGAGTGGAAGGAGCCCTCAGCGGGGCAGCCGGAAGCTGATGATGTGAGAACTGCTTGGTCGACGTTGCTCCAGCATGCAAGTATAGTCTAACAGACCGCGGCGAACATTCGAAGCCTGGAAGTCGCGCGGCGAAGAGGAAGCTTATGGAGGGAAGTGAATGAGGATTCAAAGTTGGACACTGCTAGACAGCTCCTCCTCCAAAGATACCAAGCAGTTATAGACATAGGGATACGGACAGCGACGATGATCACGCTTGCGAGGATACAGCCGAAGGCGCAGGCTACGATGATGATGATATCTACGGTGACCCAGCTCCCCAGAACCTGTTGAAGAAGAGCAGCTGGAAGAAGGAGCCGTATTTCGGAGCTTCTGACTTACGCGACTCTTTTTTTACTCGACGAGCATTGTGAAATTATATATCTTCTCGTGGATCCTAAAGAGAAGGGCGGAAGGCTCCGAATTTTGCTTCGAATTTTCTGTTTATTCGTTGTTTTATTCTGATCATCTGTCGTCCAAAATACATGTATATAAATAATTCTTGCATATAAAAAGATGGCTCCTACTCAAGAGGGAGCGACAGCACTTCGTAGTTTTCCCAATAAAAAAATATTGATTGCAATAACTCCACTTATTCAAATACAGGTTAATCATGCAGGATATATGTTTGTTTTCTTAATCTGTACTCAGAGAAATAAAACATTACAAAAGAAAGAAGAAAGAAAGGCATCTGAACCTATATTTTCCGCTTAACGCACCTAGAACTTGTCTCGTACCCAGGCTCTAATATTCGTTTACTCCTACGGAAAAGAACTCGAAACAGACAAAGGGAGTAGTTGGCAGGATATCGGTTTCATGAGATGTATATTTTAAGCTTTATAGCGATCGATTATCGTTGATTATTTTCAGGAAGATATATCTAACACTTCGAACTTATATATCTCATTTTCTTTTCCCAGACCTATCCGAATTGTTCGCCTTTGGATCTATGTCAAAGAGACCGATTCCTTACTTGGAAATTACTTAGATATTTGACTTCCTTGATCTCCTCCTCACATTGTCAGCTCCCGCGTGCAATTTAACCGCACGTTTAATGAAAGCCCAAATGCTTTGAAAAGTCTAAATAGAATAAATCAGACATTCAGCCTCAACGATCCAAGTGAGTCTCGGTAGTATAGTTGGTTAGTACGTAGGTCTCATATCTTGAATATGACAGGCAGTGATGTCTTGGCCATCCTAAGGTCGCGAGTTCGGTAAGTTCAATCCTCACCACCATCCTAACCAAGCGATAGCCTGCTAACAACACATCTAGACTCTCGCCCGGGACAAATTTCTCATTTTTTTTTTTCGGGGAGTTTCTCCTGATTAGTCGGCGGGTTTTATTTTTTTTTACTTACTTAATTAAGTACTTGAGTATTTGGGGGAAAAAGACAACTCCATTACAGTTCTTTTATTAAAAAAAAAAAAACATTTTCTAAAAGAGTCTTGACTTGGAAATTTATAAGTTAACGTGCAGGTAAATGACACGTGCGGAACCTGGTGAAAAAAGTCTCCAGTTCAGTCTCGCCGAGGGCATCGTGCTGAATAATGTGATATATTATGAATAAGGGATTAACATGTAAAAACCCTGTAATTGTATCTTCAAACCAAAGAACGAATTGTAGGAGATGAAAGATAGGATTTACCAGCTCAAAATTTTAGATATCTTTCAGAGAAAGGTCGTCAGCTGTATCATCAGGCCAAACCTGCGAGCTCTCCCTCATTGCGGTGGATACCTTGTAGTTCGTATTCTTTTTTGTTAATTGCTGTCAGCCCTGGTGTTGGCGAAAACAAAGTCGGGTTTCTAATATCGACAAGTTAACTAGTAATCAGTTGCATATCCCAAGTACCCGGCATATCGATACCGTTATTAAGCATATCTAGACATGTCGATCCTATACGCAAGTCGTGGATAATATAATTTATACTCTTCTATCTGCATACCGTGCTCAGTTTTATAAATTATATATACATATTTGTCAAAGCTTGTATGGACCATATAAAAAGCAACGGCGCAGTAAAAAAAAAAAATTTAATTTGGGTTTTTCTTCAACTAAAGGACTAATACTATATACCTAAACGAGAGTATAATCATTTCTTAGCTGTAATGCATACTACTCAATCTCTCAATTCTAATCAGCTTGAGGAAATAGACCCAGACAATAAAGAGTATTTATATAAAAGATAAAAAAAAAACGAAGTTAAAAAAAATTAAAGAAATTACAAAAAATATCGCTGCCGAGAGGATTCGAACCTCTGAGGCGAACCCACAGCATAACTAAAATCGTGTTTGATTCAAGTGCTGCGCCTTAACCACTCGGCCACAGCAGCAAAGTCGATATCGAAAATTTCTTACTCGGAAATGTATATACAAACTTTGTGCGCTCATTTTGCACGGCGGAGTGTGCGTGTCGTGGGACTTTAGAGGCTTATTTTTCAACCGAAGATTCAATTGAACCTCTTCAACTTTCATCCTTGACTCCATAACAAGAAAACTCCACCCTAACAAAGAACAGCTGTAATCGTCACTCCCTCTTCAATTCCTTGCAGCGATGCAGAGCTCCGACCTATACGGCCGCCCAAGCCGAAGCACGAAATAGCCACCCCATATCCTCAGCATCCTGCATCGCTTTGTCCAGCGAACTGCCCGCTTAGTAGCGCAAAAGTCCTCCACCGGCGGCGCAGCGACGAAAGGCAAAAAGCGCCCATCGCTGAGCAGCAAGAGCGGTAGCAAAAACGACGACATATTCAAGCGGCCCGCGAACAAAGGAGTATCGAAGCGCGCCGCGCGGGACAACGACACAGATGAGAAGCAACGCACGACGAGCAGGGACATCGGCTACGTCGACGATGCAGCGCTGCGGAGGTCGCGGAAGATGATGGAGGAGAAGACGAGGCTGTACAACGCCATGAAGAGGGGGATTACGTACCGCCGGCGAAGAAGAGGAAAGGAGGTTGGGCGGGCTCAGAGGAGGAACGCGCGGGATCGCTGATAGACTTTGATAGGAAGTGGGCAGAGAAGCAGCGGGAGCATGACGGCTCGTCGGCGGAAGAGAGCAGCGACGATAGCGACGGCAACGAGTCGGATATATCTGTAAAGTCCGACGACGATGAGGTGGTAGAGTACGAAGATGAGTTCGGGCGCAGCAGGAAGATGACGAAGAGGGAGCAACGCAAACAGCAGCGTCATGAGCAGCGGGGGAAGGCGTTTAGTGGCGGAGGTAGTGGTGGTAGACGTAATGAAGATGAGGACGACGAGGACAGTGCTTTGCCGGCGCAGCCGCGCGTTCTGATCACGGCGACGCGATACAGAGCGCTGCATTTGACGCACAGGACTTTTCCAACCGGCTGGAGGAGATGGATGAGCGTGAGCGCAAGGCGCAAGACACGCATTACGATGCTACGGCGGAGATACGCACGAAGGTGTGGGATTCTACCAGTTCTCGAAGGATAATGAGACGAGAGAGAAGGAGATGGGGCCCTCAAGGCGGAACGGAGAGGACGGAAAAGGAAAGGATCAGACGGGAAGCGAGGAAAGAAAGCGACGGAAAGAAGTCGAGAGAGGAGAGAGAGCTGAAGAAGGGAGGCAGGACAAAGTCGGTGAAAAATGGCTAACAAACTTCATGGGCGAGCTAGGTCAAGACAAGGAGAAGGAGGAAAGCTAAAGTTTAAACATTTCATTGACGGATTATTAGTTAGCTAGACCAGAACGTCTAGCTCGATAGCCTGGTGTTGCATCACCAGGTTGAATATCATTGGCATGAAAGCAGTTATGTATATCGCATTGCACTATAAGATACCTTAATAACGCCAGAAAGAATCACAAGATTCAATCGCTAAAATTGCAAGTGAGAATTATATAAAAAGCTCTCAATCGTCCCCGCCGCAATCCCAAACAACCTCAGCTAGCTTCTCATCCCTTCCCAATCTACTCCGCTACCCACAATCACCCAGAAACCACACCGCGTATAGTATCCCACCTCATCCTTGCGTGCCGTAGCTGTACCTCCTTCTCGATCGTCATTTCCGTTCGCACGCTATTTCTCATCTCGTCTAGTACTTCGAGCTCCTTCATCCGCGTCGCGAGTTCTTTATTTTCGTCGGCCTGGTGGATCAGATGTACCCTCGCGGCGCGCGTTTGATTTTGTACGTCTTTTCGTGTTTCGTGTAGCTGGAGGAGTTGGGAGGAAAGGAGGTCGCGGGTACGGAGGTAAGGGAGGAGTTCCCTGTGGTATCATGTTAGCAAGATTAGCGCAGAAAAAATTGCCGGTAATATATGGAGGCTGACGTACCGTTCATGTTGCAGCGAGTTCCTCCCCGAATGAACAGCTCGCAGTATCGGCCGTGTAACGAGGACGTGGTCGACCACTTTATCTTTCAGTAGCACTTAGCTTTCGCGGTCGTGAGTTTTTCCTTCAGCGCTTTAAGCTCCTCCGTTTCGTTTTCGGCGTCGACGTCCATGTGGTCGGTGCCTCCTGATCCTGCTTCTATATGTAGTGTGAGCGCATGTGCTTTTTATAGCTTTGAACTGCTAAACGCATCGTATTTGTAGCTTGAGAATAAAAGAGTCGTATTTAAAACCACAGTGGGAGCACACCTCTCAGCATCCAATCTCGTTCTCCAGCGCCTGCCTCTCGAGCCTGAGCTGCGTATACCTATATACAGATTCAGAAGCTCCTGCTCCTCGTTCGACAGTAGTTCGGATATGTCGAACGGCGTCGATCTAGGCGGTGTGGGATCTGCAACCCCGAAGCCGAAGGAATGTTCGGCGTTCGCGCGGAGAATGGATAGACATATTGAGCGGAGAGATTCGGATGTCATCACTCTTTAAAGGCAATGCAGCTCTGTCGTAGGTCTTGAGAGTTATGAGGTTTGGAGATTTGTGGTGTTTTGGAGCTTGAAATGGTGGGAGACGCGAATTTTTGCAAGTCGCGGCGAGAACAAAAAAGATTGTTAATATTGCGGAGTGCGTGCGGTTGAGAATTAAGTCCATCAAGTACTCGTTATCATGTAAAATATTTCAGCCAAATATCAAATATAGAAATCGACTACTAGTACGTAGCTTGTGTTCCTTCAGCTCGAATTGTGAAGAATAGTGTAAGTTTATAGGCTTTTGCAGGAAGGGCAGTTTGACGATCACTAAAAGCTAGGCAATACTACTTTAACGATCGAATTAAGTTGTAATATAAGTTCTTTATTTGAAATAATCCTTTGAGTGATAGAAATTGATATCCTATCTCTTAGCTAATAAAGGAAGAAACTAGGAGTAGACGGAGGGAAAGAGCTCGTTTACATGACATCATTTTATCATGATTAAAGAGAAAAAAACAAAGGAAAAAAAGCTTCCTCCCTATCGTCCGGTAGTACTTTGATAATGCTACATGTTGAAATACATATAGGTGAATAGTACCTTTTGCAAGTTATTCAATAATAAATAATGATTGAACGCAGCTTTGAATTAAGGGGAATAAAAGGAAAGAATAAGGGAACCGGAAACCGACGAAAGAAGAAAATATGGAACATGCAGCCATTTGAGAATACTGATAAATTGAAATTTTGGAAAAGGAGTCATACTCCTGCTAGGAAAGAAAATTTTTCTTTTGAATTCTTTTTCAAGAGATTGCACAAGCAATGCTCCCTCTATTCCTCAGGTATACTTGACCTCTTTTTCAATAATAATTTGCAGTAGAAAGGATTTAAGTCACCCGATACCTTACAGCTCGGCCTTGAGTTCCTCGGCTTCTTCTGAGCTGCAAGCGGAAGCCTTGGCAGCCTTCTCATCGACGGTCGCTTTACCGAGGCCAACAGTGCTCAGAATGCTGTCCTTGACATTACCGAGCTGCCTCCAGAACCTGTCAGTGCACTCTCCTGGGTCCAGCCGCTGTAGAAGACGTGTCTGCAGCGGCGGGCTTAGCGATGAGCTCGTTCCTAGTAGAACCCTGGTAAGTCTTGATGCCATAGGAGTCAAGGTAGTTCTTCAGCTCCGATTCGGACCAGGTTTCGAAGGTGGTGGACCTGAAGCATCAGTGGCCTTCGCAAGGGCTGAGGTCACAGAAGCGTAAGCGCCAGCGCCACCAAGGAAGCAGATTCAGACGCGACGTTATAGCAGAAGCGGCCGAAGCAGCAAGCTCCTCACGGGTGCCAGTAGCGCAGCGGCAGCTTCATCTCCACGCTCTTTGAACCAGTTCCTGAAAAGCATACGTTAGAAAAAATTCTAGGGTGGAAAAAAAAAACGTAGAGACTTATATCTTTCTTATGAGGTCTTCTTACTTGAGATCTTCGACAGACCAGTCCTCAAAGGTCCAATGTCCATACTTGGTGGATGCGAGTACTTGTAGCGCCTGGCGAGAGCCACCATCTTCGTCACGCTTGCCGTTCTGAGGGACATTGACACCCCTGGCGTCGAGTAAGCTTCAGGCGGCTATCGCTCCAGTTTTCCATGGCAGCATCAGCAACTGGCCGCAGTATCAACGACGTAATCGGTAGCCTTTGCGTAGGCGCTGCCAACGCTGGAGCAGCAGCACCGTACAGGGAAGTGACGGAGGCGGAGAAGGTGTCACCGGTGAGCTTAGCCTTGTTCCTGCGGGCGAGGGCGATAAGTTCATCGCGCTTGCCGTTTTGGGAACCGGAACGCCATTCTTGTCGAGGAATTGCTTGAGCTCACTATCAGACCACTTGTTGAAGGTAGCTTCGGCAACCCTGTCCTTGGCATCTTCGAGCCTCAATGAGGTCGGCGGAGCGACGGCGAACAGCGGCAACGAGCTCGTCACGTTTTCCGGATTGCGGGCAGGGTAACCGTGCTCATCAAGCCACTTCTTGAGATCACTATCGGACCATTGTTGCAAACCAGATAAGTTTGGCTCATCAGATATCAAAAGCCGTTTTAACAGAAAGAAATTTGGAATGGATTATTATTTTTTTTCTTTTTTTAACTCACGTATCAAAGACCCAAGTTTTGGCATCTCCGTATCCTTCCTCAGCTTTCGCCTCCTCTCGTACCAGTTCTTCTTGGTTGCTCGACCAACCAATCCCTGTTTCCTTGTGTTTCTCCTGAATCTCAACACCCTCTGGTTCAAGTAGTGCTGAAGCTGGTTGGAGTCCCACTGTTGTAAGGGGTGACAACATTGTTCTCCCAGTTGTCTTTGACTAGGTTCTCGAGATCCTTACGGTCCGATACGGATATTGTGATCGCTGAGCCAACGTTCTAGCTCGGTTTCATGCCATTTGTTGTAGATGCAGAGGAAGAAAGGAAGCGGAAAATATTTAGTCAGTGTTCCGTTTTGGAAAAAATGAAGCATGCTACCCCGCACTGCACGTCTTGCTGCAATTCACGCATTTTGCATCATTTTCTAATAGGTTTTGCTTTTTCTTCAGTTTTTTGAGATCTTTTCCTTACACACACGCTGTTGCCATATTACCCCTCCAGCACGTCAAGAAGGACACGTAAGGGAGTCAAGGAAAGCAAAAGCAAGGCGGGTGAAGGAAGATTCTGTAAATTCCCCGACGAGGGGGCCGAAGGTTTCCAATTGATTGCTTTTGCAACTTCTAGGAAGTTGGCAAGAATCAAATATTTAGGCAAACCTCTGCCTGAAGAAATCGACGTGAAGAAGCGTGTTTGTAGGAAAGGAAGAAGTGGGTTACTCACTAGCGCTGCTGAACCAGCTGGAAGCTAGCGTTGCTGGAAACACAGTGCTCCAACGAGCACGAAGTGAACAACTTCATAATTGTGTTGCCTCAACAGGAAAGGGGATTCAATGTTAGTTGAGCCACGTAATAGCCAGGAAAGCTTTCATTTCATCAACTTACCTTCAAAATACAATACTGGAGATTCACAGCTCTGTTTAAAGGTGAAAGATTGATAAACTGCTTTCTACCCTGGTTTCTAGCTTGTAGTCTTGTTTCTTTGCGGAGATGTCAGTTTATGGTAATGATGAATGAGTGGAGAGAAATGGTGCAAGGAAGAAGATAGAGACGGAGGGGCTTATATATACGCCTTGGTACATACCGCAAGTACTACTACTGTTATATTCTTTTACTTTCCCTATACTTTGTTTGCTTTATAAAGCGGAATTCTTTTTTCTTTTTATTTTATTTTTTTTTTCTTCCAAAGATCCTTTTATCGTTGTTGCTATTGTTTTTTTTTTTATGAAAGAAGTTTTAAAAAAGAATTTAATAAGAATGGCCGGTCTTCCCAATTTATATACGAAATCTAAATTATTTATAATTTATTGATTTTGCCTCTCTAGAATAAAATAAATTGAATTTCTCAAAACTCCGTATCACCATATTTATTGTTACTTATCATTATTATAGAATTTCATTTGATCATAATGACATAACCACTTCGTCGATAATCCAACCTTCTTTTGGGTCTTTCGTCTTCTTGACTCTCAACCCTTTTTTGCTAACGCCTTTTTTCTTTTCCTTTTTCTTTCTCTGCTTGGTCTGTCTGGTCCGTTTTTTAACATACTTTCCATACTATTCCATCCAATCAGAGAAGCTGCAGCTCACCGTTCAATATGCAACAGCGCTTGAACAGTCCTCCCAGCATTTTTGAGGGCTGTTAATTGACTAGCTCAAGGCCATCGTATCAAGTATACAGCATTCGCAAGCCTGAAAAACGCCTGCTACGTTCACCACCCCCGCAGCCAAATGCAATTGACCCCTCCAACAACGATATTTCCAAGACGCAAAGTTGAAAAGAGAAAGAAACCGTGTTCTCTTCTTCTCTTGCTCTATGGTCAACTTCATGGTGGGCTATGGCTACCTGCAGCTTGCAGCTTGCAGCTACAAACCATGCTGGAAGGGGGATTTACCGGCATAGCTTGGGGAATTTTGGAAAAAGAAAGGAAGGATATATACGGCAAAACACAGAAGCTACAGTAGGACAAGGACTACATTTTTTCTTTTCTACGGAACACAATTTCCCGTCAAATAGAAAGATACCATATACTCAGTCTTGACCGGAGTTTTTAGCCAATGATGACGAAAACAGCGCCTGAAAGTATTACCGTTTCGCTCAGCATAGCACCGACAAAAAAAAGTCAAAAGACAGGAACTGCAGTAAGCAGGTTTCCCAAATCTTAGTGATACCTATGAGCTCTTTTAGTCTTTTAGTTTCTGTATAGGAAATGGCCATACACAATTGCCATTTATCGCTTCTTGAGGTCGTTATTTGTTCTGGAATGTCGTGAGCCTTTGACAAGTTTTTCCCACAATTTCTTTCTTTTCAATTGGGGTGGAGGTTTGCGTATCGGTGATATCATCTCCGCGTCAAGCGAGAAATCGATCCCTTACCCACCAAAAAAAAAAAAAGCTCTACTAGTAATTTTCTCGACACTGATCTAATCTAATCAGCATCTTTTTCAGAAAAAAAAAGCAAAGGGTCTTATCGATAAAAACCAAAGAAAAAAAGCAAAGCGAACATATACTTCGGAAGATACCGAGCGATGAAAGAGGATAGAATATACAATATAAATTACTTAAATTGGTTTATTATGTAAGGCAGTATTAAGAAGTTTCTAGATGTGAAATAACTGTATCAGAGTGGTATCATAATCAAAACCGCAGCGGGAACCATCAAATCTTTTCGCCGTTAATGATGAAAAGTCCGTTTAAAAAGTGGTTCATCCTTCTAAGCCATTATAAAGGTTACAAAAGAAAGGCGTCTCTATACCAAAGGAAAAACGTCACGACATTAAAAATGTATATTACAAAAATCGTGAAAAAACCATTACAAGAAAGCTATTCAACGTAACTCTTTGTTTACTCCTGGACAGCGTATTTCGCTGGAACATATCGTCGACGCTGACGAGAATATGTTCCTTTCCTCAGGCTGAGATATCACTTGAGGGGTGAAGTTCTTCTGTTGTGTGCCTTCTCACGCAGAAGCATAGCTAGACAGAAAAAGAGAAATTTGTTAGTAAATCAGTTTCAATTTTTATGTGAAAGTGTGGAGTTGAATATACCTCATCGTAGACCTTCGGCTCAACAAATATGTTCCTTTCCAGGCTGGAGATATCACCTTGAGGGGTGAAGTTCTTCTGTTGGTGTGCCTTCTCACGCAGAAGCATAGTCTAGACAGAAAAAGAGAAATTTGTTAGTAAATCAGTTTCAATTTTTATGTGAAAGTGTGGAGTTGAGATATACCTCATCGTAGACCTTCGGCTCAACAACCTCCCTCGCGGCCAACCGTTCGTGAAAGTTGAGCTTCTCCTTCAGCTCTTCCGTTCCTTCCCGTATTCTCAGGCTGAACAAGCTGCTAGCGAGAACCGCTTCCGTAGCTGAACATACCCACGCGCTTGCCGGTCAGTTGCTCGCCAAGCTAACGAGGCCGGAGTATAAGCTCGCGCAGTACATGTTGCCGCACATGGTGGGAGCTTCCAGTGCAGGCTTAACTCTGTCTTCGAACCTCTTCTTGTCAGGCCCATGAACACCTTCTCAATGTTCCTGTCTGTGAGCGAGGCTCGTAGTTGAGCTCCCGCATGTCCTGGGGGACGGCTTCAAAGTTTTCTGATGTAGGGTTTGATAAAAAATCGTTGTAGAAGAGGCGCGCGTAGGACTTGGTGACGAGCTTGCAAGTCGGGGCGTGGAAACACATGTAATCAAAGCGATCCAATCCTTCTTTGCTAATCGCAACACCGTTGCCGTTGGCATGGTTGCTGGCATTTTTCTTTAGTGTGCTTCACGTTTATTGTAGGCCTTGTAGCAGGAATCCACGGCTTCAGTGTAGCATCGTAGGGAGAAGTGTCCATCGACGTATGGTATTCAGAGTGGAAGTCAGGCTTGTAAAAGTCGTACGTGTTGCATGTACGAGCCCCTCTTGCCAGGTTCAAGGACGATCTTGGCATCAGGACGACGAGCATGGCAACGATACCAGCGCCACCGGTAGGGCGGGCGGCTCCTTTTTGTAGAGAGCAATGTCACCGGCGATGACGATAGCATCCCGGCCGTCCAAGCGGAACTTTCAATCCAGTTGACGGAATGAAAAGCGCGTTCGTACCTCCGTAGCAAGCATTAACGGTATCTACACCCTCAATGTTGGTGTTTCCCGAAGGGGAAAATAGCTGCATCAGGACAGTCTTGACAGATTTCGACTTGTCAAGGAGGGTTTCAGTGCGACCTCGAGCCTATCGAAGTATACAATCGAGTACTTCTCGAGCAGAGACTTGGTGACCGTGAGGGCCATGGAGTATATATCTGAAAAAAAAAAAAAAAAAAAAAGGAACGCGTTAGGGTCGTTTCCTCGAGACTAAGAAGTAAAGAGAAAAAGAAGCTCGAGTGGTGGTAAATTGAGGCCATATAGACACCGAACTATAAAAAGCTCTTCTTACCTTCACGGTCATCGCAGAACGCCATTTTGGTTTGGCCTAGGCCGATTGTATATTTTCCGGTGCTAACGCCATCGAATTTCTCAAGCTCAGCTTGGTCGACGCACTGCAGAAAAGAACTCATTAGGAACTGCTTCGAGAGCAGAGACATAGAAAAAAACACCGGTAGAGTTACAGGAGCAACTTACACGATTGGGAAGTAGATATCGATGCTTTGATGCCAAGTTGGTAGGACGAGGAGCAGACATTACGGAAGTGGTATTCTCAAAAGGTAGAGAGAGAGATTTGATGTAGTGAGTAGCAGCTATGAAAAGGAGGCGTTGGCAAGGGGAGTAAGAGACAGACAGAAGAAGGGGATTGTAATGGGACGATGAGGATTGGCTAAGGGAGGAAAAGGGAAGGGAAGCGAAAGTTAGAAGAGAGTTTTGGGGGAGGAGGGAGGGAATTGGCCTATTTAAACTGAAATGGTGATAAGGGGGGAGAAGAAGGGGACGAGAAAGAAAAAGAAAGAAAGAAAGAAAGCAGGAAAAAAAAAAAAGGGAAAGGAAAGGCTAACAAAAAAAAAAAAAAGTATAATTTTCCTCTTTACGCGCGAGGAACAACCTTACTGCTTTACATTACTTTATTAAAATTGCTTTATTAGTTCCCATCGCCCCAGCTCTATCTAACGAGAAAGTAAAAAAGCTCGCACAAGACGAAGAAGGTGAAGAAAAAGAAAATATGAAAATATTAAGAGACATTTTTTTCTTTTTTCTTTCTTTTTTTCCCATTGATAGGGAACGAGGATCCTGGTTCAGTCGCAAAAGCAAAGAGTGGGTTATAACGGACAACGCAAAATATACGAGTTGCAGCTCCAAACTGCAGGAGCGAAAAGCGCCAACTGCCCTGATTCTGTCATTTCTTCTCTTTATGAGGTTTTTATATATAACTCCAGTTCTTCCCTCTGGCACCTTTGATTGAATAAAACACACGAGAAAGAAACGAATCCCCACTGTGTTACTATTAGTCAACCAAAGAGGCCTTAAAGCTCCACACGAAGATTTACCTAGATTGACTCTCTTCGCCGCTATCGTCAGCTTCCCCAGTTCACGAACTATCATCCGTTTATACGTTTATTAGCTAATAGACTCAGCAAGCTCACTCAACAGTTACGCGCCTCACTTCTTTGACATAGCCTCTTCATTACTACATCGCGATATCAAAGACGGGAAATATCCTGTAATTCGCGGATCAATGCTACTCCACAGGTACATACAACCGATATATTGGGGAGATATACAATTTACAGTTGCGCACAGGCATCTATCTGCCTTTGAGCTCTCAAAGATATCCTGATCTCATGGGAGCTCGGGCAGCGGCTCCCCGACGCAGACTCGGAAGGCGAAAACGCGAGCTATCGCTACTTGGGGGCTTAAAGTTCATTTTGAGGCTTGAATACTTGACGCCACTTGGAGTGTGGTGTGGCTTGATGGTTGTGAGATCCGTTACTGAGACGGGACTTGGACATGTACCCGGGCTTGCTACTGAGTGCCCCTATGGTAACGCTTTTTGGCTATATTATATGTCAATGATAATATGTCTACAAGGAAAATGCAAAGAATGGAAACAACGCATCATGTGTTTGTGAATGTCCATACTACGAAGTATTGAGAAAAGAAGCAAGACAAAGATTGAAAGAGAGATTAATGAGATACAAGATAAGATGAAGATCATATTGTGAATTTGGTGGAAACAGCCTTCAAAGATTCAAAGAATGGCTATACGGGAAATACCGATATATACTGGATTACAAAAAAACAATCCAAAACCAAAAACCTCACAATGAAATCTTTATGCTGGGTTGTTCCTGACGGTAGAATTTGGGATTTTAGGGAGAAGACTAGAGAACAAATTGAGAAAAATTATGAATGGAACAGGGGAATGGTATACAGTCGTATGGGATAATAGCTTCATGTTGTTCCTTTTGTTTTTGTTTTTTGATGAAATTTTTTGGCGTTGGTATATCTGGTTTGTTATATATAGATTACAACTAGCGTCAATCAGGACGACTAAACCTGATTGATTCGACTGGCCTTCGGGCTTAGTCTAGCCAGTGATGAAAACTAAACTCTGCGGTAGTGAGTTTATTGGTTCCTCAAATGGCCTAGATTGCACATTACCGGACCTGGCGATTCGATAAAAGCTTCTTGCTATCGAAAATGGAGTCTCAAATATGATCTTATTGTCTAGAGACAATTGCATTATTATCTCGCTTACTTTGGACTGGACTGTCTAAAGAGTTTTAAGAAGTTATATTATTTTACATTTTGCGGCGCTACCGTTGTGCCGAGCGATGTTTCGTCGATAACGGAGAAATACCCCTTTTTATCGTCCAATCAAATATCAGACAACCCAAAAAAAGTCGATAGGGAACTTCCGGCGCAATCACAACTTGTGTTCTGCACTCTTTGAAAGAAAAATAAGCTACAACCTTTATACCCGATGGTTATATTCCCGTTGCTCAATATAAACGGGAGGCGACCAGATCGGATCCAGGTCTTTTTTGACTATTTTATATACTACTTTAACCGCTCGGCATTATCTTTTGTTATTGAATACCAGGGAAATTTTTTCTTCCATCCTTGCCTCTATAACTCTAAACCGTCGCGGATGTTCTATTCTCTTGTTTCCAGTCAATCTTCTTCGGTAGTTTCTTATCGCTCGCTATCAAATCTTCTTTTCTATTAATAACTTTATTATCACAATCCCTTCTTCTATCCAAACAAACGTGCTAGTGCTCTGGAGGCGTTTTATTTATTAGAAATACTATCCATTACCCAACTCTTGCTGATATTCAGATATATAAATACAATGTATATTGAATACTTCCAATCCCCTTTCCTACAATTCAAATTTTCAATCTTGAAATGTGTGTCTTGGGTTGTTCGAACAATACTGTACCATTTAATGGAAATAAGCACGAGAGGATCACCACGAAGCTCTAAAACAGCACCAAAAGCCGAGATTATTATTTAATTTTATTTATTTTTAATTATTTATTTTATTATTATATTATAAACCTTAAGTATTTAACACTACTTTGAACCTTTATATTAAAACAAGATACCCCCCTTTTTTTTCTCAACAATCAAATAATCCGACCTATATAATATGTACAATCCCTACATACCAACAGCCATCAAGCTATCGACAGATAACACTCCTTCGACGATCGATCAATTAAATTCCATTTGGATTAGGCGTTCTTTCGGCTACATAGTAGACTTCCAACTATTTCTTTTTCCTTTTTTTGGTGCGACTGCAACAGCGGAAACGACAGGAAACATGCCCGCAACCATGACTCCCCGACTTGCTATCACAAAATCCTCGATACGGCGCGCTGGCTTATCGTTCGTCTATTCGTGAGTAAATTTTTCTTTTATTTTATTTTATTTCAGTTTGATTCTATCTTCTTTCCCTCGTGCATAACGATCTCTTTCCTCCCGCTCTTTAGATATTCATGGCCTCGTCTCCCTCCTTCCCCGCGATCCTAGTCCTCCTCCTCGAACCCGTCATAATAGTCATGCGATCCTTCAACAACCGCTCCCCGGCTTCTTCCGCCGCGACGTCCCGCGCCACGACCCCCGCTTCTTCGCGCGACGTCACGCAACCCGTCCCGCTCGCCGTCGCTCTCGCGGAGACGCACGCCGCAGCCGCCGACCTCTTCCGGAGCCGCGTCGCCGCTTTTGAGGGATTTCACGACCAAGAAAACAGCAGCAGGAGAAAGCCATGCTTCGGCCGGCGGCGACGGCGGCAAGGGAGGTTCGCGTGCCCGTACCGGCGGTGGTGATCAACCGGCGTCGTTTCGGATATGGTGGAGAGCATGACGGTAACGCACAGGAAGGTCAACCCGTCTGCCATTGCGGCGAGCCTACCGTCGAGTCCGTCGCTGAGTTCGTTCTAAGACACGAAAAAGGAAACATCTGAACAAACATCTATAATTCTTTTTAATAACTCGGTTTTCTTGTATTTCCCTGTTTTTTGTGTTTTTGTCTTACTTTAATTTTACATACAACGATACCACGCGGAAAGCTTAAGTTATTAAAAAAGATCTTTGAGCATGGAAAGTTGAGATTAGCGGTGTTTAGAGCAGAGGAGGCTTCGTCCCATTTGCTTGATTTGGAAAGCCGTTTTGTTATATACCTCTTCTATAGCCTTTTTCTTTTTGCTCTCTTCCCCAAGATCTCCTCATTCAAGAGATCAAAGATTAGGCTTCTTGTACACATTATTTATTTCTTCTTTTCTTTCCTCCTTTCCTTTCATTTGGCGGATGTCGTCTATATTCTATTCGTTCAAAGTAATAGCATTCACGAATAACGGACTACTAATAAGTCTACTTTCCCATCTTTCACATCAAAGGAAAAGAAATTCTTAGCTTTTTATTCTGTATACAATTAAATACTTTTGGTTTCTAGTCTGATTGCTCTTAGGTATCTAGAAACCGGTTTATTGTGTTTTTAAAAACAGAAAGAAAACTACTTGAAGAACTGTCTATCTCAATCGACAATATCCGCCCTACCCATAAACCAGGAATTTGACACCAGAAGGATGATTAGCAACTTCTAATAGCGTAGCCGATGACCAATAACACAGAATCCCCTTTTTGCGTTAGTTCGTTATTGAGTCCTAAGAAACCGAAAGAGAAGAAAAGAACAAAAACTGTAACAATTAAAAAACAATAAGCTAAAAAAGAGAGGCAAATTTCCCTCCTAAAAAATATACTTCAAAGGCCGAAGTTCTATAGATACTTGACGAAGGTGGAAAGAACAATAGGCAAATAGTGATTAACTTTGGTAGACCGGTATTCGTAATGCATGTCGCAGTCTCTTGCGTTTAAAGGAATAAAAAGGCTCAAAGCGAAGAAAATAAGCCGATAAGAAAAGCAAGAAGTAAGTTTATCATCCGGAATAGACATCCTATAACAGTGTGTATAATTTAGCGCCTTTTCTTGTGGAACCCAGCAGAGATACGAAAATTACTCGCATGTGTAGATACCGAGAAGATGTAACAAAAAAAAAAAAAGAAGAGAAAAGAAAGGGCAAGGCGATAAGAGATGAGAAAACGTTAATTTTGACCGATTTCAAGGGTTACGATAAGCTTTTGCAAGGATAAGGGACTGGTTTAAGAGAAGAGGGAAAAATAGATAGTCTAGGAAGCTCAGCTTCCTGTTTCTGATCCTTTCCACGAGACCGCATAGAAGAAGAAGAAGCAGCTTCCGCCGGAACAGAATGTATATCCTTGGTTGCTTTCGCAGAATCTGACTGACCATGGCGACGGGGGCGGTAGAGTTTATCCTTGATATTCCGCTAACATGAACTCGCCTCCCAGTCCCTTTAGGTTCGGATACTGGGTGTGGATTCTCATGCTGAGCTTCTGCTGAAGTTGACATGTTAGAGCTCGCTTCCTCAGCCGAACCAGCAGGTGGCGCTGCCTTGTTCTGATTCTTGCTCGATGCTACCTCGCAGGAGGTGCACTCGCCAATTCGCCTTCAATTACAATGTCTGAAGCACTCCCCTTCTGTCTTCACGCGGCGGCGAGATGCGGCGTTATTGCTCTAGTTTCTTGGAATCGCTGGTATTGGGCCTTTCACCCGCAGTTGCAGTGTCCTGGCCTTCGATCTCGTTTGAGACGTTTGACAACTCCTTCCTACCTCTTGACCCCTTCTGGCGATACCTTTGCCGTCCTGGTGCTCTTTTGCCTTTGCCAGCCTTCTGGTCTACATTTTCAAAACCATTATTGATATCTGCACCGGCTATATTCGCAGCTTCGGTAGTAACTTCCTTGGTTATTTCCAATGGACTCGAGCGTTGAGATGATCCGGCTGCTGAATGTTCAGTATCAGGACCCAAGGTTGAAGCAGAACCGAGCACTGGAGATGCTGGACTAGTGACACTCGCAGGGTTTCTCAATGCTGCCGGAACATACTCTGGAGCGTCGGGCTTCAGTTCGACGTTCTTATCTTTGGCAACGATGGTTTGGCACCTAGGAAATATTGCTTGTCATCTGAGCGCGCCAATTCCTTAGAAGTTGGTAAAGGCAGACCGAAGCTTGGCGTGGCTTTACTTGCTTCACCTTGTGAATTGGAAGCGTATTGCAGGGATCCTCGGGCAATACTATCTTCTTCAAATAGCTCGTGAGTATTCTTCACTGCAGATCCGTGAACCTTGCTCGAGTTACTTTTGGCTACTCCGCTTGATTCCACCTCACTAAGGTCAGATTTATCCCCACTCTGGGTTATCTCCTTAATACCTTCGGATAAGTTCACTTTCTTGGTTTCAGTAGGGGGGTTTCCGCGGCAGAGCCAGCCTCATCCGGTCGGCCCTGGCTCTCGTTCTTGACATGCTTCGTCCAAAGGCTGAAATATTTGCCTTCGGCGGCCAACAATGTTTCGTGAGTTCCGGACTCAATGATCTTACCCCCATTAAGGACAAGGATCTGATGAGCATTCATGATAGTGGAGAGACGATGTCTGCAGTAGTTTATCTAGCTTTAGCACTTGCGTTGCAGATTAATCTCACCAAAATAACGAAACGGATAGGATTCGCACTTACGCCACGACGAAAGTAGTCCTGTTTTCAGCCAAGTTTTTGAAAGCTTCCTGGATCTGTTGCTCCGTTTCGAGATCGACCATACTTGTCGCTTCGTCAAGAGAACAATCTTGGGATCTTTTAGGATAGCCCTAGCAATCGCGACCTTACATTTCCCAGAACCCATCAGTGGATTTGTTAATATTCGAGGTGTAAAATAAGATTCAAGCCTACCCTTTGCAACTCGCCTCCGGAGAGTTTTACTCCCCTTTCGCCCACTTTCGAGCTATATCCATCAGGGAAAGATAAAATCTTCTCATGAACGGCTGCTGCACGGCACGCGGCATAAACCTCTACAAAAAACAATTTGCATCAGAAAGTTACGTTTTCTTGTTAAAAAAGGAGTTTTGTTGTGAAAAGGGGGATTCTTACCATCTTCCGAAGCATCAAAATTGGCGTATTTGAGGTTATTCATTATAGTATCGTTGAACAAACTTGGATCCTTCAGATAAATGTTAATACGTTAAATCAGTTCATCACGCAAATTTTACACCAAATTAGTACGAACCTGAGGAACAACTCCCAAATTTTCTCTCAAACTTGCAAGGGTGACATCCTTGATATTCTGGCCATCGATCTCTATAAAACCACTCTTGATATCATAAAACCTGAAAAGAAGCTTCAGGAGAGTAGTTTTACCAGCACCAGTTTCTCCAACAATAGCGATGGTTTGCCCTGGTTTTGCAGTGAAAGTTACGCCGCTGATAGTAGCCTTTCTTTCGTCATACTCGAAATCCACGTCGTTGAACACAACTTCTCCGGCTGTAACCTGTAGGGGAGTAGCGTGAATTGAGTCCTTGACGGTGGGCTTTGTTTGCAGGAGCTCAAGAAGCTTCTCGGCATCAATCATCGTGGTCTGGAGTTGACGCATGAAACTCCCGAAAAATGAAAGCGTCCTGAATATTTGAGCAGTTAACATACAACGGCTAAAAAAAAAAAAAAAAAAAGCATGGAATTCATCAACTTACCGGACAGTTGTCCCCAGTACGTGAGTAGGGTAACGAATACTCCGACAGGTCGTGCCCCACTACTTATTTGATAAACCGCCAGGAAGCACGCACTAAGTAGACCAACGGTGAGGATAAGTGATTGGGAACCTTTCAATAGCGTCATTCCAATCTGCCATTTCCTAGCAGCACGCAGAACCTTCTCAATAACTGAAGTGTATCGACCCTGCTCGTATGCTGCGCGGTTGAAGTACTGTTTTCGAGATTGTTAGATAGAATTTAATCGCAAGAAGCTTGAATCCCCTTGGTACTCACTGTAACAGTCTGCCAACTACCCAGTGTCTCCCACATGAGGTTGGTTTCCTCCCGCAGGCCTGCAACGTACTCCCGTCGAACACTTTCCTTGTACCGACCCATTCTCATCGTGAGGTAGATGTACGTGACCAGGACGGAGGAAACTATGAGTGCCATGTACGCGTCGAAAACAACGTAGAAGTAGACGAAAGCCACAGCTACGTCGGCCATCATCGGGAAAAAGTTGAAGATCATCATCTCAACAAACCAATTGATAGTCCTTCCAGAGCTAACAGCCGAGTACAATTCTCGGACTTCTTTTCAGAGTGAAAGTCGTACGATAAAGACATTACATGATTGTAGGCCTTCGTAGAGATAGATTTGTAGGAGTATTGGTCAATTGGGATCCAGAGATATCCCTGCAACGCACTTAAACCGGAGTCGGAATTCAAGAAACGGAAGACCACGAAAAGTAGGACTTCGGACCATGGTAGTTGCCCTAGGGTGCAGAAAATCACCGAAAATAAGCATTTCCAGTTCAAAGAATATACCGATACGAGGTAGTGATGTCAAGCAAAATACCATTTCCAGTAGCCAGCGCGTCAGTAATCTTTCCAAGCTGATGTGGAACAAGAACATTGAGGCGCGTTCCACAACAAAAATTATGCCGACAATACCCATAATGAATTGCAACTTCCTGTCGCGTCCCGGCCATACCATCGGCCAAAGGATCTAAGATTCACAAGTTTTAGAACCACCACCCAATCTGTGGCCATTACACGCCAACTTCCTACTAATTGGGCTTTCTCAAAAAATCATAAAATACTCTTTTTTTTCTCTCAGAAAAAGTTCTCAGGGGAGAAGAGAGTTCGAGTGTATCACAACGTACCGCAAACGTTTTGGTGTAATTCCACAATTGCCACTTTCCTCTACCTTCTTCTTGATCCTCTCTCTGATCTTCGAATTATTGTCGGAATCATCCTCCGTAGTAGGGCTTGAGCCATATACGGTGTCACTAGCCGAATCGGAAAGAAGGGCTCGCTCTTCGTCAGCCTCACCATATTTTTCCTGCTTCCACCTCAGCAGGAAGAAAGAGGCTGGAAGCATCATGACGAGAATGACTCTCAGCGCCACAATAGCAATATTAGCAGCGTCGTAGCGGTTCTGGGAGACACCTTTGGAAGAAATGCCCAAAGCGCAATCTCAAATATGTTGGCAATTGCCCAGCAGCCGTAATAAGGCTGCCAAACAACCTGTGTGCTTTCCGTCAGGGCCAATTGAAGTGCCCCCCATGAGATATAGATGCAATGTAATAAACCTGGGATGCCAGATGCGTTAAAGTTAGCACTTCGTCGGGAAAAGGTAAGTATGCAAAAAAAAAAAAAAAAAAAAAAAAAACTCTCACCACTTCATGCTGCGGCGTCCACCACCCCGTTGCGCAAGCGTACGTGAAATTGCTAAGAAACACTGTAGGAACTTTTGACATTTCGGTGAGAACTTTGTCAGCTTATTTCTTCAATTGTTGAAGGGATGATAAGCAAGGCAGTTTGAATTATAGTTGGAACACTTACGTAGGTGCCAATGATCCCAAGCCAAACCTCAAGACAAGTTTCTTTAGTTCCACAGTCTGCCTTTCACTTGGGATGTCCTTCCTCCTTAGAAGACAAGCTGCGACCGACGACGACAGCAAGAAATAAGCAAACATAGCTATAGGAAAGCTGTAGCGCAGAGCTATTAGAGCTGCCTCGTGCGGGACAACCCCAACTTGAGCTGTAGACGACCCCATTGTGCTACCGTGTGATCTCTACGTGTCCTCGTGCTGATTTTAGAATAGGCGGAGAGTATGAGGAATGCCCCTCTCTCCCCTTTTCCTGGTTTTAAAAACAAAATGGATTCAGTTGTAGAAATTGCGAAAGCTGCGTTTGGTTCCAGCTTGCAATGGCAATCTCGAAAGTTCGACGAGCCGACAAACTTGGAATTTGGTCCAAAAATAATAGACACTGCAAAGTTGATCGTGACTTTTCTTTCTGTTCAAATCTAAAAATTTCGCGTCAGAATATTGTATGAGAATAGCTTGGGAGACGAGTCGGGAACTTACACTTATAAACCAAACATCAGTTTAAGAGACCAACAAATATTATTATTATTTTTCCAACTTCGAACGAATTGTACCAATTCCTTCTTGATTTTAGACCAAACCCGAACCGATTGATCTTTTACGGGTTGAGAAAACAAAAAGGAAGCGCTAATTATCGTCCTTTCTAGGCGATGTTAGGGCGAACAGAACAACGAAGGCGACAAAAAGGATAGCGCGAATTATGTTGAATTATATATTAAGTAAAAAAAAAAAAAAAAAAAAAAGTAGAATTCCTTACTTCTTTTTGTCCCCCCCTACTCGTTCGCTGCCCAAGGGCCGTTTTGATTTTCTAGCAGAAACGAGAATTTAAAAGGTCATTAAAATGGGAAAAAAAGAAGAAGAAAAAAAGAGAAAAAAAAATTTTTTTTTTTAAGGAATTGGGGAAGTTATTCGTTTATTTCAAATATTATAATTATTAAAAGTAAAAGAAACCACCAACAACAACCACTAAATGAAGAAAAGGAAGAGAAGCAAGGAGAAAAAGAGAGAAAGGAGTAAAAAAGAAAAGGAAAGAGGGAAAGGAAGATAAAGAGAGGAGACGACAAGAAAAGCTGCCGCTCCTTTCATATACGATTATCGACAAGCTAATTTCAAAAGCGGGCATTGCGCCGCAATATAAGTATATATATACAGTTAAATATAAATAAAATACCGTGGTTGTAGTAGTAGTTCTATATTTTCTTTTTTATTTTTTGTTGTTTATATATATATATATATATATTTTGTCTAACCACCAATTTCTAGTGACCACTCAACACCAACCACACCGCAGCAACTTTTTTCCCTCTTCTCAAGAATCGTACACAAGTCCATCAATAGTAACATCAGACCGTCAAGAAGCTCCAAAATAGCAGAGTCCAATCTGACCGTTAATTGTTTCGTGCGAGAGGGCTAAAATACTGCCTCCTCTTCTTTTTCTCCTCCTCTTCTAAGCATGGGTCTTAAGTTTTGCCGCCTCTTTTTTTTTTCGAATTGCCGCCAGTATAGTCGATAGCTCCGCTTCGTCCCTTCAGCTGTTCTTATTCCCTATGTTTCAAAACGTGCGTTCCTCCTCTTCCCCGCCTCTTTTTGCATGATTCAACTCCTGGACGATCTTGATTCTGCCGTACATGTATCGCGGGGTATTCTCCTAGCTAATTAGTCTCAAAACGAGAAGAAAGATGAGGATGAAAAATGAAAATATACAGGTCAACAGAAGCCACTAGCCATCAAGAGGCGTTGGAATTTCCTTTATAAAGAAGATCGAGAGCTTCCATGAAATTGCGAGGTATCATTTCTCCGACTCCATGGCGTTTGCAGCTGGCTGTAACTGCCATTCTGGATTATTAGACACCTCCAGCAGTTGTTCTTGAGAATTGATTTTCCAAAAGAGCCTCAATACTCAGCGTTAATTATAATTTAATTGTTTCATTTCGTGGTGGAAACCGGAGGGGAACATAGAAAAAATATTTCTGTGAAGCGAAGGGGAAAAAAAGAAAAAAAAAAAAAAAAAAAAAAAAAAGGAAAAAAGGTCCCTACGGAAAATATATGCCACGAGGTTTGTCGCTACAAGGTAAGGTGTGTGACGCCAAAATACTTATCAGCCGCAAGCTTCTTGATAAACGAGCCTCAATCCTGTCGGGGGTTTAACAGTTTAAGCTACAATTTCCCTCTGGGCTACTATTGCCGAATGCGACTCCTACAGATCTAACCACGCGCCAAAAGCCCATTTTGTAACCCCCGCTCGACACCCGAAGGAGCTGGGGGTGTTTGTCGAATGTGGCTGCCCTTCAGGCTTCACCTCGCTCTTGCATCAAGCTGAACCTTGTCACTGATTCTCCCACACCGGGACACAAATAAATTGACCGGGGGGTCACTGGCAGGAAATAAATAAATAAATAAATTAAATAAATAAATAAATTAAATAAATAATAAAATAAAAATAAGAGCCGCAGAACGGATTCATCATCCAATTGCATTGTTAAGCGGAAATGCTACTATCAAGGACCTCGCACTCTCTTCGTTTCGCTTTCCAATTTGCAAAGTTCCAAAATTTCAACAGAAACAAATTAGATTAATCTGTCTCAAGCGGAAACTTCAAAAAAGCCCTGGAGGCAATCTTTCTCGCGTGAAAAGGCGAGCCGTGCGTTAAACCTTTCCTCTAGCTACGTTACAGGGCTGCAGCAACGGCCATTGACCATGAGCGGAATAAGAGGTATCACAAAACTTCTGCAGCTCCTCGGGAATGCAGATTCTGTATATACTTTGGATATTTGCGAGCTTACAGTAATATAGAGGGTGAGCAGAAACGACGGTCCGGATGGGCTTCGGATAATTATCTTTTAGCTAGAGCTACGACGGAAGAAGGGCCAGAATCCTGGCGATATATTTTGCTCATTAGGGAAGCCGAGACCTTGTGAGGTCTTTCTCCGCGGACTTCACAAGATGGCCAATATAGCAAAAAAAAAAAAAAAAAAAAAAAAGAGAGAGAGAGAGAAAGAAAAAAGAAAGCAGAAGAAAGAATGAGGCTTAAAATCTTCTGATAGGCGATTCGGTGACGTTACCCAAAAGGTTTCCGATGACCAGACAAGGCGAGTAGGAATTCCTCATTGCTGAACGGTCGCCTCTCCTTCTACACGAGCTCATAAGGAAACAACTTACCGTAATCGATATAAAAAGGCGTTGGTATAACGGGGCCAGATCAAAAAGCGAGTAGAAACACTGCGAATAAGCTTGCACCACCTAATCCACTTTATTATGTACCGTCGCTTTTTATTGCCACTATAATTTGCGACTTTGCTTCAACAAATGCTTTGGAGGAACTTCGGGAGACGACATGAAAGTTCACCATCCAGAGAAAGTAGGCAGTCACCTGCGGGCAATTGCGTACTAGTACAAAATCCACAGGATGTCCTAAGCAAAACAACAAAAACAAAGCCGATGGCCGGAACTAACAGACAATCTTTTACCAAGTCGCAATATACTATACTTTGGGGCTTAAGAATGTCCCTCTACGTTTTCTTCCATCATTACTAATATCACTACCTAACTTGTATAGTGTGGTACGAATTCGCGGTGGAGTAGGGAGAAAGGGTGCTCGCTTGTATTGGGGACAACAAAACGTAGACTTGGAATATCTGAGGGGGAGACGCTAGACACGCCAATTGCAACTAATTCCCATTGAGCAATGTACTGGCAGGACACGAGCACTATAGCGACGGATGGGACTCTTTTGCTCCTACTAGAAGATGCACTCGGCGCAATAATCGGACCGTCTGAAATTCACGACAAAAGGCAATTACCATCCAAATGTCTCTAAAAAACGACCCTCCTTGAACTAGATGCACAATCCGTTAAGGGAGCACCCTCTACTGTGTAAGTTTTCCCCACAATTATAAATCTTTTTTTTAGCTTTTGAAAAGAACAACGGAGTTTCCGTCTAGGCGTCTTCGGTTCGCGATTTTTTCATCGATGTTTGATTCGTTGGATCGTGTTCCTTTATGCATCCTCGCTCGCGTGAGCCCTTTTTATTTTTTTATTTTGAATTTTTTCGATGAACAACTGGCATGCAGGTATTCTCATGCTCCTCTGTGCTGGTTAGAGGGAAATTCCCCCGGGAATAACCAGAACAGATTTCTTTCAGCCATTGGACCCCTGGGCATGTTCATCATGGAGGGGTGAGAAATAGAAAGATAGGTAATTGAAAGAGATTATCGATATATCACAATGTGTTTTTTCCCATTCACGAGATCTTGTGCAGAGAGGGAATTTATAGAACCCCTCCTTTTTTCTAGGGAAACTAAAATAAATGCTTTGTTGTACAGTACAAGCTTTCCATTAAAACCACCTATTTTAAAAAGAAAAAATGTATATATATTACAATGGAGAAAAGGGAATCGAAGAAAACCCGACTAGAGAGAGCGAAGAAAAACGCATCCTCCATTAGATACATGCTTGAAATGATTGCGCATGATGCCTTGCCGCGTAGACGCTTCATGCTTCATGCCTCGTGATCGATAGAAGAAATACCAACAGATCCACATTATGTGAATGTTCCTTTTTTTCGGTTCAAGCTAATTAAGTAGCTAATAGATCGCTTTTTGTTTTCTCTCTTGCAAGTAAAAGAAGAGAAGAGAGTAATTAATATACATGCACGCTTGAATAACAATCAATGAATTTCAGAAAAAAGGTCCGCACCCGTAGGAAGTAGAAAAAAAGAGAATGTCTGTCCGTTAAGAAAGATAATAGATAAGTTTTTTAGATGAACTATGCCAGGAGATAAAGTAAGAAAAAAATGGGTTGGTTAGTCAAGGAGAGAAGGAAACATGGGAAGACACGGTATGCTATCTCGCCTCCGGCGATGGAAAGCGTGTACAGCCGTACTTGCAGTCAAAGCTGCGTTGGCAATTATCCTCTTTTTTGAATGCACAACCGGCAGAACCATTGACCACGCTTGATGTATGGCGCCATTTTTGTTTTGCGGGATAAGCTTTGTGAAAATTCAGCTAGCTGGCTCCCCAGTCGTTGCTGTTGTGCCGCGGGAAAAACATGGAAGCGTGGACATGATAAGAGAAGGGAATGAAGATTATAGAAATACAATCAAGAGAAAAAAGAAAGAGGTATCATGAATAGATTTTTTGTCAACAAAGGAAAATAGTTGCCTGATGTGGCAGTCATGTCGGGGGTAGTTATTAGAGCACAAAAGATTATATGCAAAGAGGTGAAAGAGTACGGGAATTAGGAGAAGAGTAGGTGTAGGTGTATGCGTGAGAGGTGAAGATTTTGAAACAGGCCAAGCAGAAGGAGATACTTTGGAAAACAGATCGTGACTGGAAATCGAGCGAAATGAAAAGCTCAAAAAGGCGTTGCAAAATACAACAATCAAAAAAAGACGCAAGACTTGAGATATTGTGAATAAGAAATTGTCGTTATTGTCGTAAACCGCATCAGCCGTGCAAGCAAAGCAAAAGCTAACCCCCGAGAAACAAAAAGAAAAATAGCAAAGACAAGATAGAAAAAAAAAAGAATGAACATAATAGGAAAAAAAAAAAAAAAACTTTCTTAAAAGCAATTTTTTTGTTTTTTTTTATTTCTTTGAATCGAATTTTGTCGTCCGGAATTTGGCAAAGGCTTTTTTTTTTTTTTTTTAATCTTCATTTTTGGTCGGCGTTTTCGGCCTTTTTGTTTGGTAGCGAAAACGTTCAAGTACTATGCTCCTCGTGTAATGTTTGCTGTGGTAAACATATCCTCCGTTTTATATCTCTTTCATGCAATTTTGTTTATATTGCTGATATCAACCAAAGCTTTTTGTGATTTCGTATATCATGAGTCGTTCTGATTCGTGAGTATAGGTGTTTTCGTTGCGGTTATAGGGTTGTTAGACGCGGTTCCGAAGATCAACCTTAAAGACCTTTTCGAAGTCTTTGGCGTCTGCGAACAGAGTCAGCATTCTCTGCATATATATCTTTCGAGATAGGACAGAAGACGACTTACCCTCTCGCCCCATAAACATTAGTTCCCAGTCGGGTACGACTTTGTGTCGTACATGTCAGAAAAGGATATCAGGTGCAAAGACCTCAGCCTGATTCGCGCGGCCTGGCGGACCATCCAGCCCTTGACATTGATCGAATCGTTTACTATTAAGGAAGATTAAATTAGTAAAAGTAGCTATAAGATATTGATACGGCAATAGGATGAGACATACCAAAGGCGGTCCAGACGGGGAGCTCGTCGTGCTCGCCTCCTTCATCGAGGCGGTTACGCGAACAGCCCCGAATCGTCGTCCCTGAAAACCCGGAAGTAGTGACGACCACCTTCGTCGTCACTTATAACGCCGCTAAAGAGCAGCTCTTCTTCTTCAAGATCGATCTCGCAAGGTTCAAGCTTGGGAGCATTTGGCCCAAGCTGCCTCAGAACCAAGAAAGTGGTGTAGAAAATGACAAGGTCTAAATAGGCAAAAATGTTAGATGACAGTTATTCATTGCTTACAAGCAACCGGAATTCTCACCTTCCATGTTACTGAACGACAAGATCGCCCAAAGGTTTTCTTTGAAGTTCAGCTCGAGGGATGAACCTGAACGCCGAATGGTCAGGTACGAAAGGTCCATAACGGTGTCAAATCGGGAGGCACTGCGCCTTCCACCGACTTGGCAGACAATTCTGGATCTGTGCGTCATCTCATGCCGCCAAAAGCGAACAGTGAAATCGGAAGCGAATTTCCTAAAGTAGTCATTAGTATATAAAAAGCTTTAAAAAACAATTTATAAAAGTGAAAAAAGGAAGAGGTAGGAACGCACAGCTTAAGAAGCTCTTCTTCCCCCGTTTGTCGGTGAACTTCCATGGGATTCCCATAACACTCTGAAGTCCGATGGCCACTAACAGGGATGCAAGATTTATGTCAGCAAAATATTAACGACAATACTCAACTACGCTTCTATGAAAAATAAAAACAAGGAGGGAGATACTAACAGTACATGTGGAACTTGCTTTCGGTCTCAAGGCCAGAGTAAACCCGTGAGGCCAGTGCTCTGGCTTACCCATCGAACCCCGCTTTACTGGGGTTGAAGGAGTGGCAGGAGCAGTTGGGACACCATCAACGAGAACATTCAGGTTAAGCTGTTCAGGTTGGATTGGGATTTTCTCCGTTGGCGGTGCTCGCGAGACTGCTCGCGAGACTGCTCGCGGGAACGCTCGCGGCTTGATTCCGGGTGGTAGTAGGCCTTGTACCTGTCCGTGGATGATTGAGAAGAATTAGAGCCTTCGCTGCCTTCCGAGACAGGATCAACGTATTGCACGAATTCGGAGTCCCGCAAGACGAAAGAAGTCTTCGGCCTGGGTGGTAAGGGAAGTGCGGGTTCGGAGGCAGGTGGGACATGAATTCGCCGGCTTTGTCATACATTTGTCGTTCCCTGTGGCCAAACGAGGACCTTCCTCGACGTGGAGAGATTGGTGATGTGGGTGCGGTCGTGGGTGATTGTGGTGAGAGAGGTGTGGAGGGGAAGTCGAAAGAGGATTGCGATATGGGCGAGTTTATCTCGTCCTCATACCGCCGCCTCTCGTAGTCGTCCAGCCTTGCTTTGGTGGGCTGTCGATTACGGTTCACAGAGGCGTGAAGGCCAGCCAGCAGCAGTGACATCCTCTCCTTGCATGCGTCCAGCCTAATTTGGGTTGTCGAATCCTCCTTGAATGTCTGGCTCACGTCCCTCCACACCCTCTTAAAACTCGACCCTTTGGATCCGCTCGTCAATTCCATCTTGAAGACAAGCTTGTCCAATTCCTTGAGAGACTTTGTAGAGCTTTTCATAACATTCATCAGAATTGCCATCGTTTCGGCATCCACCCAAGTGAGCTGATAGTCCTGAACGGCATCAGCGAATTGGTGCATTGTCGTGCTTAGGCTGTATAGCGTCGTAACGGTGGCGGATATCTCGGGAAGCAGCGTCAGGGACCAGCCCCGAATACCTCGAGAGTGCATGGCTAACGGTGGAAGCGGCCGTGGCCACCTGCTCAAGCGATGCTAGCGGAGGAGTTGCCATGGCTTCGGCCGTCGAAAGGTTTGTTGGGGGTTATCTTCGAAGTTTTCACCAATTCATGAAACCGAAACAGCTTTGCAAAGAATAAAAACGAAGTGACACTTGGATAAAACTATAAAAAAATATTTATCTGTTGGAAAAGATTAAAAAGAAATTCTCAATGGAAATATTCCAATTTCTCTTTTTGGCTATCCTACAATCTCGTAATCAATCCCAAAACAGTGATATAGCAGGACCACCGGAAATGAATAGTAGTATTATGATTTATCGTCGTATTCGATTATTTCTGCCAGGAAAAAAGTGTTTTGATTTAGTATGAGTAAGAGAAGAGAATTTGTCTCTAAAACCGATATCCTCCTTTTTATCCCTTAGCCAGGGGCTTCTTGATGAGAGCGAAAAAAAATTATTTTTTTTTGTGAGGAAATAACAATCGTAAAAGCACAAAACTGAAGAGCAACGAAAAAATTTTTTAAAAAAAAAGAAAAAAAAGGAACAAAAATGGAAAAAAATGAACTTACCTGGGAGAATCGTGTGTATATGTATAATAAATATGGAAAAAAAAACTTGGTGGGAGAGATATCCTTCGAAAGGAGCGAGAAAGGAAAAAACGACGATAAAAAGAAAAAAGAATTAAAAATAAATCAACAACACACAAATGGGTTTAATAATAAAAATAAAATAAAATAAAATAAATTGGTGTGCCAGAAGAAAGCAATTGTCCATTGACGTGTTCGTTCCCAGGAAAGCAAGGGTTGTCATCGCTAACCTCCGTCAATTGGATCGTAGAAATGAAGAACGGAAATAGTTGTTCAAGTAGGGACTTGGGTAACCCATTTTGCTGCGTTTTCGTTGCGTTCAGAAGCCAAAGGTACTTCTTCCTCCTCGTGCGAGTCAAGGAATAGTGTAATTAGCATGAAAAGAGTACTCAATGGGCTCAGCGGCCATACAACTTGTATGCACTATGCAATGCAAGTAGCGAAATGAGCTAGAGCTAGGTAATTCTGGCATTGATGATCACGGAGCTGGGAGGGAGTTGGTAGGAATGTAGAGCAATAGTAATCTTACATTAGAAAAGGTACCTTCCCAACCCTTTTCCTTGTGGCCCAGCGATGCCAAAAGCGAAATTTTCAAGTGCTCGGCTGTTTTCTTACCTGCTGCCAACCGATCCCCCCTAAGATACTAAATCGGAGTCTATCCCAGTAAACTTGGTAGCTGAAACGTGAACGGCACGCTATTTCTTCGTTTTTCTACGGAGATACTCTGAAGGTCGATTCGATTCGAGCTGGACTATCCTTTCCTTTCCGTTTCTCTCTCTCTCTCTTTTTTTTCACGCGAGAATGTTCCCACTAGTACCCACCCACACAAACTCCGTTGAGGTCCAGGTGATGACTTGATTTCCTTGCCCCCAGCAATACTTATGCAGAGTAAGTCGATGGAATGTGGACGCATCTTTTTCGCCAGAATTTTTTTCTGTTCTTCCTTTCCCCAGTCCGGATCTTACGTTCGAATGGAGCCTCAACTTCCACACTCCAGCCTGGCGTACCCAGTTAAGTCTCGCCACTCGAGCTCCGATAAAGCGGCTGGACGCACCTTTATCGGTCGAGCCCTGGCACGCCTGGCCAGTCCAAAAAAAAAAAAAAAAAAAAAAAAAAAAAAAAAAAAAAAAAAAACAGCTTCGAAGAGAACCCTTTTCAGAGCCGCCAATTACTTTGTCCCACGGTATTTTGGATATGATGAACCCCACTTCCTGTTCATCTAAACAAACCCCCCCGTCCCCTTCCGGCTCTTTGGTTGGAGAGAAACACGAACGCGATCCATTTGTCGCCGTTGACGCTCTCGCATGTCGCGATTCCCGAGACGGGAGTACCTTCGAGTGGATGTGGGAGACGTCGTGTTCCTTTTTTTTATTCTTTGGAGTCGAAAACCCAGATCAATGCAACACAACGTATTATAGGTACGATTAGAGCTTCGAAGAAATGCAAATCGCCAGAATTGAAAAAATTAACTCGATTTAAGATTGAAAGGCGTTTCGTCTGTTGGGAAAGGACATGGAGCTGCAGCTCCATGTGAAATTTTCGTTTCCATAAAGCTTCATATGAAATGTAATATGAGACAAAAGGCAACAGTGCGCATTGTGAATTGCTTGTGCAATGAATACTCTCAACAAAAAAAATCCTCTCTCGAAGACGAAGACAAGATAACAGGAGAAGAAAGAAAGAAAAAGAAAAAAATAAGACGAAAAGACGTAAGAAATTCGGTCTCATGATGCTTCCAAAATTGTGTTTCCGTCCTGTATGTAACAATCTACATGAAGTGCTTGAAGTGAGTTGTTGAATACAAACAATACAACTGAAAGAGCGTGGGATTGTACGTGCGGTTTTGGAAAGAAGTGGGAGGTAAGCGAAACTTCCGTCTCTCATCTGATCACGATGGTTCTGGTTTTGCTATCTCAAAAGCGCAACAACCAGTCACACGGCCATTTTTCTTTCACAAGCTTTTAAAAACCCCTGGCTGTCCAGATAACAAACTATTTTGTTTATTGATTTATTTTCTCTTCTTTAATTCTTGGAGGATATATCTATATATTTTAAAGGTTAGAAAAGGCTGCGACCTCTACGTCATCATTGATGCAGGACGGGACATCTAAAATTTGTCGGTGCCAATGAAACGTGATTTGGAATATAAGAAGCCTTGGTGACGCTAAGAAACCAGACCAGAGGAAAAATGTACACATATATATAAAGTATATCCAGCTCGGGATTGCTTACACTGTTCTACCAATATCACCATGATGAGTTCATAGAAATTCAGTGTAAGCAAAGAAACTTGTCCGTTAAGTAAACAGAGACCTCCCAAACCCGATCCAGAAAAAAAAAGCCCATATAATAAGTACAGGTAATGAACTAACGTATTGTTGATTTGGATAGGAAACAAAAAGTTCGAGAGATAGCTCAACCCGTACGCCCATGCCTCTGTGCTTTTCCATGATCGCCTAGTTTCTTGGTACAGACACAGGCCTTCTTCCAGATAAAAATGAACACTTCATGGAAAATATAATCAAGAAATTTGGTAAAGTTTTGACCTTTTGTCATTTCATGTCCCCGGATCCTATTGTGAACTACCAAAGCCATATTAAGAGAAAAAAGAGAAAAGACAGAACATGATTTGTTTATTTGGAAACACGAAAGAAAACACCCATTAACCCTTGATGAAAAGAAAAAGGTAAAAAGAATTATAGAGAAAAATCCATCAGGATAAGGCGTGACTATGATCCTATGGATTTCTCACATAAAAAGGAAAAGTACAGGAAAAAAAAAATATTAACATTGTTCCTCCTGATAAGTTTAATCGCTCTCATCATCATCACCGCCAGCCTATTGATGGTTTCCATTGGTTAGCGACGAGTCCTTCCTGGCAGTGACAACAGCAGCAAATAAAGCATTGAGCGCTAGAGGTTTACCTGATAAGCGGCCTTTCGTCTTCGTAACGCTTCTTGTCTGCCGCGGCCTTGGCTTCGTATGGTCCGCGTTGCTTATCAGACAGAGCCTTCCAGCGCTCACCGAGGACTTTGCCGACCTGCCCGAAGGCGATGCCGGGGTTCTCGGCACGAACGTTCTCGCGCTGCTCGTTGGCGAAGAACATGTAGGCGGAGAGACCACGCTTCGGCGCGTTAGGGTCTGACAAAACAAAAGAGGCGCATTAGCAAATATATCGCTGCAAGAAGTAATAAAGCAAGTGAAGCGCATGATGAAAAACTTACCCTTCTTCCCGCGCTTGGTCTTCTTCTTCTTGTCAACGGCTTGCTTAGGCATGTTGGATTCTAGTGAAAGCGATGTTAGTGAACACTGATGCTTGAGAAGCCTGAAAAGACTTTACATATTGCAAAAAGAAACAGGAAACAGAAATGTTCGCTTTTTATGAACCCGCAAAGAAAATATTACGGTGGTGATCTTTTGTATAAAGATCATATTTTTATTGCGCTCCAAGAAAACCAAAAAAGTGGAAGTGTGCGCAGTTTTGCCATTTTTTGTGATATAACTTTGGAGAGTGACATTTGAAAGGGAAGGTTTCGCGGTGAGAGACGGAAAAGGCACGGTCCATAGTAAATAGTGATGGGAAATGGAAGAGCAATGGAGGAAAATGATAATGAAGAATTGCGGACCAACGATCTAAGAAAACGGACGTAAAAAAGACAGAATAATGATCGCTGAGGTACTCACATTACGATATGTAATCGATTTTAGAGAGTTATAGAGATGGTTGTTGTTGATGAATCAACTTGTTTATTTTCGGAGGTTTGATAGTGGAAGGTCTATTCACAGTAGTGATAGAAAAAATAAAAGTGGTGAGCAATAGTTAAGGTAAGGAAAAAAATTGTAGGGAGGTTTTTTGTATGGAGAGTGTATAGAAGAGAGGGGGGGATTTTTGTATAGAGACTTACTGTAGTAGTGGTTTGCTGGTTGAGTAGTAAAGTGGGAAAGGATTGTTAACAAATTTCTATGGGTGGGATGTGCCTCTTTATCCTATGGGGGGATTTGGCTTCAGGCTATGAAATCAACCACCCAAAAAAAATTAAAAAAAAAAAAATTTTAAAAAAAAAAAAAAATAAAAAATAAAAGGGAGGGAAAAAAAAATGTCTCCCACACACCAAAACAACGCTAACAAAATAAAAAAGGACACACTAATTAATTTTTTATTTTTCTTTTTGGTGGAAGGCCGCCCTCTACTACTACTACTACTACTACTACTACTACTACTGTGTCTCTTACTTTACTATACTAAGAGGAAAAAAAAAAAAAAAAAAAAAAAAAAAGCAGGCAGGACCAGCCATTTCCACTATTATTATCACTACTACTTCCCCTAGTTAATCTTGGTTATTTGCTCTTGTTTTTTTTCCCCCTCCCTTCCTCAAATTTCACCCACACACTGATTCTCTCACTGCTATTTGCTGGATTTACGGTAATAACTGGTAAGAACTGGCAAATTTGCAAGCTTTCGGTTTCATTTTTCAGGTGTGGTACCAACTTTTCCTGCGTTGCTCAGTGTCACTTGAGGTACCTTGGATTTACGTATCAGGCAAGAGGGAAGGAATTTTACTAGTAAAATCCACAGTTTCAAAGGAGGGGAAGGAATTGCAGGCAAGAAGGAGCCGTTCTCAGTGTACACGGGAGCCGGGTTGAAACAAAGTACAGTGCATGTACTTTTTATATGGTAATAGCTGCGACGCGGTACTTCCCCACCGTTCATAGTGAAAGATATAGAGAGGTTCTTCTGGGTCCCTTTGCGCTTTTTCCCTCACCTTGTAACCATAAGTCACAGTAAATTATCAAACCCGTAATGAAAAAGAAGGAAATATACGACCAAACCGGAAGAAAACTTGCACTTAAAGACCCTAATAACGTAAAAAGACAGTGAACGGAAAAAGAAATCATTGCACTTTTTTTTTTTTTTTTTTTTTCAGCTCTTGGTTAAGTATTATTGAGTACTTAGTACTATTATTATTATTGTTATTATTATTGATACAGGTTTCCTTATTATTTTTTTTTTTTCGTTGATAGAAGGGGAAAAAATAAAATGAAGGGATACTAAACAGGCGTTAGCAGGAAAGATGCCTTGCTTGCCTTGGTGGGGGTTACTTGCACAGGCTGCACTTATTACGATTGCTCTTTTTCTCTGCTCTGAATATAATATTTTTCTATTTTGTTTGGTGATATCGAATTTGACGATCGGAACTTTATTTCGGTGTGTCGGCTTAGTCAGACTCACGTGACTTTGATCGTCATTACTGTGAGATATACGAGTAGCGGCTGGGCTTCTAGAATCCAGACTCTGGAGAGTATTAGAAAAGACAAAATTACCTTTGACAAAAGAAGAGACGGTCCGTATAAGCTATCTCTGAGAGTAATAGATCAAGCACTTGATCAGGGGAGAGCTTCAACACCACTTTTGGTCTTGTGATTTTCCAAGAGGATTCCAGTTTCTCCAGGAGCACGTGATTTGGCGTCTCTGCACGCGCGAAGGCGAAATAGAGCTAGACAGCACCAAAAGGCGCTTGGAGCCCTTACGATGTATTGTGAGCTCTAGAATTTGACCGATTTAACTTCGGAGGAAACTCTGCCCAATCTTTCGTATCAGCTGATGCTCTACGAAGTTATATAGTCAACCATTTCATCTGATTAAATTAAAAAAAGGATAAAAAAAGAGAAAAGAAGACCTCTTTCCATCGCAATATCTCCCTTATTCAAGACAGATCGCAATATAACCTCCGAATAATTTCACGAACAGTTATTCATTCGTTCGCTAGACCCTTTTCGGCTATATATTCTTGACTATAAGCAATATTGCAGTCGGAGCTCGATCATCCTCGCATCCCGATTCCGTAGCGATTCTAATATCATAGGCGCGACATGACGTTGATTAATATCAAAGGCTTAAAAAAAACTTTGCCTTCAGGGATTAGGGTTAGGGTATCTATTAAGTATATACACCGCTCCCTATCGTGTCTCGCAATCAGCAAAGGAATCAATGCTAAAAAAAATTTGGGTCACACCTATATACGCTATTATAACAGAATTCGCCTGCTAAATAACCCTCTCACTTTGTAATTCCCGAGGTGCGAGAAGCTGAAAAGCGAAGGACCGAAGATAAAAGAAAAGAAAGCGAGGGAGAGAAGGAAGAAGGACGCAGCGACTGTGGATATACATTTCTGCGGGAAATGAAACAAAATTCTGCGATACGTAGGGGATTCATAAGCTGGACGTTGAAGATGGAAATTTCCTTAGTGAAGAGCTCTCTTTGGGGCAGCGATTGCTTGTTTCGGTTTTTGGTGGTTTTTCCGGGTGGTTTTGTGGTTGGGGGGTTCTTACCATTTTGGGGGGTCCGTGTCGCGCTTCGGAAAAAAAAAAAAAAAAAAAAAATCAAAACAAAGAAAATAATAATAATAATAATAATAATTTCCCCTCTATTATTGTTGTTGTCGTTAATTATTCTACGCAGCAACCACCAAAACAAAGAAGTCTAACGGAAATTCGCGATCAAACAAAGCAACAAGGTCAAGAAGAATAAAGGCGAAACATTTCGAGAATCGCTAACAAATCAAAAAAGATCGCTAGTTCTTGCTGCTCTTATGGACGTTTGTCAGAGAGATAGAGCAAGCACACGAAACAGAAACCCATTCAAAGCCTTAAAAGGAGAACAAATTCTTTTGTCGTCGGACCTACCAGACCTATCAGCTTCATAGCGCTCGTGCAGATGGCGAGCAGGAAGAGAAATGAATATATTGGAAACGCAACCTCGAGAAATCAACCCTATTACGACCATCACCCGTCGAAACCCACGTACGATTCCAGATTTGGCGGTTCACGGGCAACAACGTCGAGGCTCTCCAGGGCAACGACATCTGCAGGGGAGGGACTGTCGTTTGCGGATTCACTGACGTCGGCATCGGCAGGAATTGACCTCAACCATGATAATTTCCAGGAACAGAGCGACGTCAACTTTTCGGAATCCGATTTTGCGTTACCATCTTCGCCTCCCCCTTTTACGACGAAACCCCTATTCAGAGGCAGACACTCTCACACCGGCTCCCTAGGATCCGTTCAGCCTGTCGCGAACAACAAGCATTGGGAGGAGGATGAGCCAACAGACATGTCTGCGACGCCTGTGCAGAAACCTTCGAGAGCCACAAACCTGACTCGTGACCGTAATATCCTCAAGAGGCTCTCCGCTAACTTCGATACCGGTCGCCGCGTCGTCAACCCTTCTTCGCCGGCCGGAATGAGTGGAATGGTGATCCTTCCGAATTCGATACTGACGGCATGGACGCGAACACCCCGAAGCTAGAGCGCGCGCTGGTCAGAGCTGCCGAAAAGGAAATCGACCCCTTAAGCTCCCGATACATGCGCTTGCGTGCGCCGTCCAACCCGACGACCGCCCCGCCTATATTAGCACCAGTGACGATAGCACTGAGAGCAGGAAGTCCAGGGTAGCGCTAATGACAACCCTTGCACGTCGCAAGGAGCCGACCTCGAAGCCACATACCTTTGGTGGAGCCGTAGACATGAGCCCGGAGCTGCCAGGTATCAGAAGGTCCATTAGCAGCGGATCTTCTGACGGGAGGCGACAGAGGCGAGACATTCTTGCTCTTGGCCCCGCATCCCCAGTAGGCGCCGGAGGCTACAGCGCGGCGAGACGAAGAAGGACGATTTCCTAGATTCCGAGACTCCAAGAGCGAAGAATAGGTCGCCACAGCGCCCACCCCTTACGAGACCGGTGTCGACATCTGCCGCAGAAGCTCAATTGGAAGATTCTAGTACAATAGCACGATAGATTGGCTCGCAGCCGCATCTCCCGAAGGACGTGAGGACCCTCGTTCACGGAACGGAAGCAGCCCAATGTCGCTACGACCTCCTCGAGCAGACTTCCAGCTCAAAAATCAGCACCCCTACCCTCCACCTCACAAACACCGTAACAAAACCACGTCAGACCTCAAATTTCACCTCCTATGAACCGATCTCATCACAAAACCTAAACAAACACAACCCACATCGCCCATTCCGCAAGCAGATAGCCCTCCTCCTCCCATATCAACCTACAAGTTCGAAGATACGCACGATCTACTACGGAGGTTCAGCAAAGCCACTAGCGCAAGCCCGAGCCCAACAAGCTCGCTAAGCTTGGTGGACCCGAAAGAAGACCCGGATTCCCTTTCGCTAGGCCAGGCCCCGCGCCCCATCAAGAAAGTGAAAATTAACCCTACACCTTATACAGTTCCTCTTCCTCCCCCGCTTGATAGTAATAACCCTGCTCAATCTGCAAGCGTCAAGTCTAAGAGATTCCCGCTATCTACCTCGACATCCTCGATACCGTATAGCCGACGAAAGCAGATATGCAAGTGCCACCATCAGCAAGATCTTCGAACAGATCGCCTATGAGTAGCAACAGGCTGTCTCGCGAGGCCAATTCCGCAGCCGTCGCATCCCATTCATCACAAACACCCACATCTCATCTCCGATCCCACAGCACACCAAAGTCGTCACGGAGCCAGGGTCGGAACAGATCCATGGTCCTCCGAAGCCCCACTTTATCCGACTATGACGACCTAGCCGGATTTAGCGCATCCCCTATATCAGTCAAGCGTGAGGAAAGGACAAAGAGTCCTTCCCCAATTCCCTATCCGGAGCGGTCCAACAGCAGTAGCAGACCCAAGATTCCTATTATACCAAAAGCAGACGAAGAGTACCATACCGACGATTCGCTAGATAGACTTCTGGCAAACGACACTGACTACGCGTCTCTTCTGCGGCCGACTAGGTTCGAGGATGAATCCTTCCTCGAAGCAACTACGGCTACAGCCCCTCCTCCCAGTTACCGGCCGCAGCGTCTTCAGCGTGAACTTGCTGAGCATGCGCGCTTGGTGAACAAGCTGCAGGTGCTGCAGTTAGAGATTAGGGATGCGCGGAAGGGCATCGAGGTGATAGAGAAGAGAATCACACACGAGGACGGAGCTCTTCGGAGTATTTTGACGATTCCATGATAATTCACGACGATAATGATACGGAGCGAGGAATCAAAAACAAGGCATCCGAATCCAGGCCGAACGGTTGAAAAAACATCCACGAAAACCGATGGGTCTTTTGGGCAAATTTCTCTGCTTCCTTGGTTTCATCAGTTTCTTGATCCTTATTGAGTTGAAACTATGGTACGTATCTCTTTCTAGCTTATTGTCTATATAGGCAACGTTACCATTGAATGAACGTCATATCTAACTAGCTTTGAAATTAGGTCCGATACCATCATCCCCGAATACTCCAACGTCTCATCGGATGAGTGGTGGGCGAGACATCCTCCGGTGAATACCAATTCGGTGCCTCGTTCCGCTTTTACTGGTCATTCATGCTTCCCGTTCTACGGGTAGTGTGGTGGGCGCTGTGCCGTTGCTGGACGGTAGTGGTGTGGGCGTTCGCCGGCGTCCAGTGGTTGGAAGAGAGGGTCATGGATGGCGTGATGCCTCCACCAGCAGAGTTTGCCGAAGCGTTTTCCTCAATTTCCTCGATATCCTCCGAAACACCGCTATCATCTTCATTATCCGCTTCGTGGACGAGTTCCACGGCAGCAGCAACGACGAAGTCTGTGATATCAGAGTTTGCGACGTCGTCCGCGAGCTACTATGCTCCTGAAGAAACGGAGGTACCATGTGAGGGCTTTGATAGCGATGTCGATACAGCTGCTACTAACGACATTGACACACCGGGTTTCTACGATGCGAAGGGGAATTGGATAGCTGATATAACATGGGAGACGCATTATGATTCATAAGCGAGTTTTTTTTTCAGCGCTCTTCATTGTAATCCTCACTGTTTACTTTTTTCAACCTTTTAAGCTTCACTCTTCTTCTCGTACATATCTTATGTTACTCTTGTTTTTTGTTTTTCGGCCCCTTTTTTGGATTGATCATTACATTTTCATTCTCTTTTTGGGTTCTTTTTTTCGGCGTACTGCAAAAAAAAAAAATGACGGGAGTTATCGTTTTCTTCATGTTCTTGTTCTTCATTAATCTTTGTTCTTTATTAAGCGGTTTGGAGTTTGTATTATATTTTTTTTTACTCTGCATTGCATCTCTTGTTCTTCCTGTTACCATTATTTTATAAATATGTATTCTACGGAGTGTTTGATTAAGCTGTATAAATAGTGCAAATGCTTTTTTTTTTTGCTCTTTTTATACCTAGGAGTATTCACTACAATCGTACGTATACTATTGATAAAAGTGTTCGAAATATCGCTACCCGGAAACGGGACATGGGTATTCTTTGAAGAATAAAACAAAGGACGACCCCCCCCCCTTTCAAAATAATATTGAGTATCGTTCGTAGCTCCAAAAGCGAATAGATCGACCAAAAAAAGAGCCTGAAGGCTGCTCTACTATTTACCAGTCGTTTTACCGAAGATCGTTCAGCAATGACGAAATAGACGCTTTCTCTTCACATTTTGCTTTTTTTTTTGTCGCAGGTCAAGAATTTCAATTGAAAGCCAGGACCTTTCATGCGAAAAAAGATTTGTTCTTCCTTCCGCATATAATAATAAGTGTTTAAAGGAGGTTTCGAAGATTTTTTTTTTTTTTTTTTGCAAAACGCGAGTGCGTTTCTTTCGATGACCAAGGCGTTTGATAGCATGAGAAAAAATAATTTATTTATTTATTTATTTTTTGATTGGTACTGACTGGTACGCTCGTTATATATTACACTGATTTAATATTGCATATATTAGATTCGCCCTGCACCTGATAAGCTTGAGAAGAAAGACTGTTCTCGAAGATACTCGGCAAAGAGCAACCCATGCATGCCCGATGAACGGAGATCTCCTCCGAAATCTCCGTTTGTTACAGTACCTTTTATCCGTACGAGCCTTACATCATTATATATATATATTTTTTTTTCGGCAGAAATAGGAGATGAAAAATAATCCTACGCCGGTATCTGTTCCGGCCGACCGACATTATCCCTCAAAATTTTCGTGAAACACAGATAGCAGTAACCGGTAAAATAGTTCTAGCCCTTTCCCACTCTAGGGTTGTATATATTGAATTGTCACGCTTTTGGTCCCTTTAATGAAAATAAAGTCGCGTTCCTGAAAATTGATAACAATCCTTCCCCTGTTATCTCTTTACCTTATTTTTTCTCCCTTGTGTGATCGTGCCTGAAATCCCTTATTTTATTTAATTTTGGAGAGTAACCGTTTTTTTCTCACGTCCCGCTGTTTATAAGGGAAAAGTGCGATTGCCTATTAAGGATTAATTTCCATTAATTTGCCTAATGATATTCTTGACAAGAAAACTGGCGAAACTGTTCGCCGTGAGGTTATTGAAGATGAATAACAAAGAAACGCTCCCAGAAGTCTCTAAGAAAAACGGTACTGGACTGATGAACTGTTAAACTTCTCTGCATGGAAACTTTCACGTTGACCGTGATAGGTCGCCGATACTTGCCATCGGATACTTCTCTTCTTTTAGCGTCAAGCTTATTGGATTTCTTTTATACAGTGAACTTGCTTAGTATCGAGGTAGTGTGATTTGTTTTTTCTTTCCTTGTTGCCGACGACGTTAAGAAAAAAGCAAGGCTGTGATTGATTGTCGGTTTTTCTGCCATCCTAGTTTCTCCCTCTCTCACCCGCACAGAAACACGTCGCAAACACAAATCGAGACACATCCCACGCTCGCTCTCCCTTTTTTTTTTTTTTTTTTTTTTTTTTTTTCTTCTTTTTTTCTTTTTTTTTTTTTTCTTTTTACGTTGTTCCTTCTTGAAATAGAACCAGGCGAAGAAAAAAAAATTTTTTTTTCCCTCTCTCCCTCCCTTTATTGATATTAATTTCTTCAATAAAAAAATTTTCACCTCCCTCTCCTTTCCTTTCCTTTTCCTCTTCTCTTTATTCTTCATTCCCCCATCATTCACTTATTACGAATTGTAAAAAAAAAAAAAGGAGGGAAAAGATTGTATATATAGTATTACTTCATTTTTAATACTCTTCAGTATCTTTTCTTTCATCCTTTTCCTCGTTTCTCTTCCTTCTCGCTTCTGGGTATCCTGCGGTTAACATCTGATCAAGAAAAATATAAGGTATTTTTTTTTCTTAGTCCTCCCGCCGTATCAGGCCATTCGCGTGATCCCACCACTATCTTTAGACACCCTAACCATAAACATCCCGTTTCTTCTTACCATCTTTCCTTTACCTTTTCAAAGTCCTCACGCGATACATCCATCAACGCCATCTCTCCCAATCGACCCTTGCTCCCAGCGTCGTCTATATTCACCAGATTATTTGTATTCTTAGACAGATCAGACGGAGTTTCTTATTCCTTCCCTCCCCCGCCTTTTTCTCTGTTCCCGATAAACCCTTCTCTTCGCCCACGGGCCCCACTTGTCCAACTGGTTCTTAAACAGCAGCAAATCGGCGCAAGTCCCCTTTTTAAACCTCTTCAACCCCGCATATATATAGATAAGGAAATTTATCTACATCTATATAGTTACCTGCCTTAGCTCAAAATTATATAAAAGGAAAAAAAGGCTTCTGTGGATTTTTTATGTTTGGAGAACTCTTTTCGATGATACGACAATTGCGATTTTAAGGACACATAAGAACACTCGAAGGTTTCTTCCATTTCAAAAAAGAACAATATTCAAAAATGGCGTTCAACTTCAACTGGCACCCTCACCGCGGACTCGGAGTTCTACTCCCGCGCCAAAGATCTCCTCACGACGGCCCTAAACAAGACCCCAAAGCCTCCCATTATCGTGTCCGACATTTTGGTGTCCGAACTGAACCTTGGAACGAAGCCGCCAGAGTTGGAAATTTTGGAGATTGGTGACCTTGCCGACGACAGGTTCAGAGGAATATTCAAGATGCAGTACGACGGCGATGCGTACCTGACACTACAGACTCGAGTTCAGGTAAGTATGTCATTCTTATGGTTTTTGGTATTACGTTTTGAATGTCTTTTATCGTTAAAATAATTTTTTTTTCCATTTCTTCGGACGAAAATGTGAGATAATGCTATTTTGGTAGCAGCTCGCTGATGACGATTTTTTTTTTTCTCTACAGGCGAATCCTCTAAACACATACCTATCGACCGCTCCTTCGTTTACCAGTCCTCAACCTCTCGCAGCATCGTAAGCTTTCACCTTTCCGAAGAGAATGGCAAATAGAGAGTGGCAAAAAAGAGAAGAAAAAATTTTGTGACGCTGTTGAAGATAAATTTACAATGCGAATTACGGATTCAAGCTAACCCTGCTCTTAACTCTGACATCAGGTCACCCCTCACCATCCCTCTCACGATCACACTATCCGAATTTCGGCTCTCTGGATTCGTCATCTTGGTTTTCTCAAAGCGAAGGGAATCACCTTAGTTTTCCGGAACGACCCGTTGGAGACACTGAAAGTCAGCAGTACCTTTGATTCGATACATTCATCAAGGACTATTTGCAGAAAGAAATCGAGACGCAGTTACGAAATCTATTCCAAGAAGAATTGCCCGCTATCATTCACAGGTTGTCTTTACAATGGTGGGGAAATGAATTCGATTCGGCGTTGAACAACACGGGCGGACAGCACCACAGCAAACGCAACGTACCTTACGCCTCGATCATCGTATGAAAATCTATCTGAGCCTTCGGACTCTCCTACAGGCAGCTCGTCGTATTCTTTCGGGATGGACCCCGAGTCCGATACCTTTCGTCGAAAAATCTTCTCCGCCTTGCAACACTCATGGATTCACAGAGAACTTTGAGTTTGTTTACCCCCTCTATCCGGGACGCTATCTTTAGGGCATGGGCTACGACTGGCGACCGTAACGATCCACTGCGACGCCGATATCGTCTACCTCGTCCAATTATTCTTGCGATAGCCCGGTTGGGACAAGGCCAGGATTAGTTTCCATGACTTCTTCCTTATCTCTTTCGGGGAGCTCCAACAGTCTCGATCTAACGGACGCCCCGTTACTCGGTCTAGCAGTTCATACGGCAAGAAAAAGAAAACCAGGGTGGTAAACCTCCGAAGGGCAAAGACTGGTCTGGACGATGACACTAGCTCAGTTGCAAATTCTTCCACCGCGGACAGCGGAGACGGCACAAACGTCCAGGATGCTTTTGCGGAAGAGGATAGTACAGGCGAGGTGACGTCGCCGCCTCGATCTCCTCCTACAAACACAAAATCTTCCCGAAGAGCGCCGCTCGAATTCCGGTTCCATGAGAAGAAAAGGAATTTTTAATGGCACGCTCGACTTGGATGGTGGGGCGTTACAGCCTGAGGCAGGCCTTTCTTGGCAAACCCGCCAAATCATCGTGCATCTGTGCTGGCTAGCCAGGGCTGCATCGGTTAGCTACAATCCGCAGGATGTTGCGCAGCAAGATCTCTACGCGTCCAGCGCGGCACATTCATCTCAACCTCATCACAAGAGACGAACATTCCCACCAGCCTCTTCGCCAATGCCCCCTTTCCCCAGAAAAACCGATAATGACTCGGCAAATCTAGGTCTACATCTTCGAGTCAATTGCGGAGAAAGCGTTGATGATGAAGGTGGCCGGCGAAATGGCCAGGAGATTAGCTGAAGAAAGGGCATTACGGGAGAAGGCCGAGGAGATGTTCGCCATTGAAAGGCAGAGGCTTCAAGATAGTGCAGGAATCCCACCCCCAGCTTACACGCAGTAAGAAATTTGCAAAGGCAAGAAAAAAAAAAGAACTAATTTGTCACCAAGCTTCCTTGAAACAAATGATGTTCTCTCGTGACCGTTTCATCATAACGGTCGCGTTGTCGTGCATTGCTTATTTTGCTTGTAACCACAGATTATTCTTTATTTTTTTCTCTTGCATCTGTCCTCGCACATCCTTCGCTGGCGCAGATTTGAAGTTGTCGGATACTCGGGCATCTGTCCCTCGCACATCAGATTGAAATTGTCGGATACTCGGGACACATCACAAACTGGCATTGAAAATCACATACTTATAAGAAAAGAAAAAATCAAAAGCTTGTTTATTGTTTGGTTTCTTTGAGCGTCTGCCCTTCTTTCAGTCATTTTTGCACGGAAAAGTTGTTGGGGTTTTTTTCTTCCTTGATTTACAATTTTCTCTCGAGATTCATCTTCCTTTATACAGTCCGAATGGAAGATTTGTATAGAATACCAATATACCCTTGTCATGTTCAAATTTTTTTCTTCTACATTTTCTCCACTATTCTTTTATCTGAGCTCAGTTGAGGCTTCGCCTCACTTTATCCGCCTGGTCCTCCATACTATTACAGTCGTTTGATATGTACCAATCCAGTTTTTACCCCTCCTAGTCTATCTGTATCTCTCCTTCACGCAATTTTTTCACACCTAGAAGTCTGGGGTGTAAGGATCTCGCCTAAGCAAGCATACATGCAGGCTTGTCTGGAGAGCTCACTCGTCGGCACACTTTTTACCGCACGACACTCTAATATCTATTGTCTAATACTTCGACCACAACGTGGCACCACCAGGCAAAATCTTTTCGCACACTACCTTCCACCAAATCAAAACGGCGATTCTATGCTTCGACATCCGCTCTTTGACGAATAATATCGAGAGGGAAAAACTTTTTTTTTTTTTCCTTCGTTTACCATTCTTTTTTTCAACCATCGGATTTTAGGGTTTCTCACCGCGCTATTCGATTTTTTTTTTTTTTTGGTTGAAAAACCGTCATATGTCATTAAGAGTTACTCAATGCATACGGCTTCCTCCGTTTCTCTTTTCGTTTTAATAGTATTTGATCGAATTCTAGTTCCTCTCATCTCACTTGTCTATATCCATCTATTTTACCATCGATCACGTTATTTAGCCGTCATGATTTGCTCTTTTCAACTATCCACTCCACTCTTCAAACATACGTCTCTTTCTGCATTATTTATTGGTTTCTTTCTACTGTTTCCATGATCATCAACTCTACTCATATTAATCCATACCTTCGAACGGATCGCTTCAACTTTTTTAACCTACTTGCGCGCCGACGCATAGCACCGTCAAATTTCTCCCAGGCACTTTACTAGACTATAATCGGCTCCGACTGTCAACTTTTTATCCTTCTACCTGATTTCCTTTATCATATATCATGTCCTTTTTATTCCTTTAATAAGTCGAAAAACAACAATCTCTGTTTATACCAAGGTATTTTTTCCTTGGGATAGTATTATCTTTTTTAGACCTATCCTGCCTTCATGGCCTTTTTCGGAAGAAACATGGGAATTTTATATATTTAGCACAAGCGAGGGAAACAATAAATAAGGCGTTCATCTTTGGCAAGGTCGGTTTTTTTCGTTCGTATCATTTTTTAAAACTACTAACCTAGATTTTCAACAAGACATGATGTCAATCATGTTTTTATTGTACTGTATATATAAATACTTCGTTAATATAATCTGTACTATAGCATATATCTCTGTTATTTTTGCTCCGCTAGCGATAAACTATTCTGGGCGGATATTTTTTTTTCTATATATTATATATACATACCATGCGCGAAGCAATATTTATCATCCTCATCTAGATAATCTTACGTTGATGGACAGTTCAGTGAAGGGTTCGTGATAAACCATTTGTGAATATCATTTAGGAGTTATAATCTTCAATTGTCTAAGGTAGTAGGGGTTATGTCCAGGGGTGTGTGTTGGGTATGCAATGTACCCGCCCCTACGCAGGCAGACGAGAAGATCCTTAAAAGCATCTCTCTATGATTGAAAACCGTGACCCTTCATAATTTATCTTTTATCGGTATGGAATACGCAATTGTTAGGAGTGGAATAAAATATTCAATGTAGATGGATAGAGTTATAAACAAGTATCCTATAATTACATTCACAAGATAACTAATATGACGCTAGTTCTCTATATTACCGGTTAAGTAATTGCAGAAAATAGTATCTATGATTCAAAACTGCGAAACTATGGACATTTTTTATATATAATGCTTAACTCTCACATAATCGAATACCGTATATATATATATATATATTATACAGTAATTTTTTTTCCCCTTGGGGCGATATTCCGATCTTTATATTCACACTAAGAAGACTTTGTAAATTGAAACTCGTGATGATGTTTTAATTCTACTTATACCATCCTAGGAACATCATATAGAGAGATAGCTTTTCGCTTTTATGTTCTTTCCCTCTAATCTCTGTTCCTTTGTACGTATATACCTAGGATACTCCCAACTTTTTCAATTGAATTAGCTTTCTTATGCACAACTGCCTGTGTAATTAGTTTCTGTGAAAGCCAAATGTAATACATCCTTCTACAAGATCTAGCTATTAGTATAAATTTCAAAAGTAAATATTGGAAAAGAAAATTGAAGTGTGTAAATTTACAGTATATTCGTAACAGCAAATGTTTACTTAGGTAGTTGTAAAGACTACCAGCTCTACCTTCTAATATAATGTTCTTTTTTTTTAAAACGTCAATTCATTCTATACACGAGCTTACCTTGCCGTCGCGTTCTTAAAGACCTGAGTTTCCTGAAGTAGTTGCTCACAAAGACGAAAATCGTAGTTTCACACATGCGCCGGATCTTCTAAATTCTATAAATACAAAAGAGAACGATACATATTATTCCCCCTTACTGATTAAGTTCACTAGAGATAACGAGATGTCCTTTCCCCGTAAGTACCTACTTACCAAGTAATTAGCATCTCCACGCCCGAGCTTGTTCTACTTTTCTGAATCCCTTCCGGAAATTTTCAAAAGTGAAATCGCTGGCTTGTCACTTAACCTGCGCAGTTCCACTTACTCCCCTCGCCGCCAACATGTTGACCCATAAATCTAGTGTAGTTCCCTAGTTCACTAGGAGCCAAAATCGCCCGCTTCTAGCCTGCGGTTTCGAATCCGGAGAGTGCACCTACGTTACCCGTTCTGCCCCAACTAACGGAGCCACACCTGATGACTTTCTTTATATATTGCGCCAGCCCGGACCGCTAGTCCCAAAGCCGGCACCTTCACGCGTTGATGCTTTTGTACTGCTCACAGACGTAGATTTGTCAACCCCACAAGTTGATACAGAAGGTGTCACTCTCCGGAAATTTTATGCTTCTTGAAATGCCAACAATCGCCACCTTCGTCGCGCGTATGCCAAATCCGCATTACTACCCTTCTTATTAGCCCTCAACCACCTGTAACAAACTCGCTGCGCCAGCCGCGAGAGTGAGTAGCTTCGACTGAACCCGTAGCGGGTGGGTGGTACCGGTGGGTGGTACCGGGTGTATCAATAGTATTGCTACTGCTAGGAACTCATCATCAGATGGGTGAAAATGTATCATGAAAGCCGCGCTCCTAGATTTAGTTAAGAGGAAAACCTGCCGGGGTAAAGCAGCTTACGGGAGCCTATCCGAGAAGGCTAGTGGGACTTTTGCTGTACTATCATTGAACCAGCAGGCGGGCGAATCTTAAAGTAAATATAGCAAGGACGTAACGCTCCGCAATAGTGAGGAGCCAGTGTAGTGGCGACAAAGTGCGGGAGAGCAAGGAGGTTGGTGCCCATGAGAAAGCACCTTGGAATTTTTATTTTATGGGAGCAGGAAAATTGCGATATTCAACATGTTACAGGGATTCTGATTCTGCGAGTGCTGTTCATACGGAAATACATTGGTCTTCTCTATATACTGTTAAGCTTCCAAATATTATTCCACGTCGAACGTCGCTCAGTCTCTTGGCTCTTCGTTTGTTCGAAGATTCATTCTTTGATTGAATTAGAGTATTAAGCTCCTGGGGTTGACTTTGGAGAGCTTCGAATCCCTTGCAATGCCTCTTATAATTATTGATTATGATTTCTACGGTATCCGCCTCAATTGAGCAATGGGCGAACTCGACTTTGACTTTTAAAGGGCTGGTTTGATTTGATTCTCTCGATATACCTTAAATGTATTTTTTTTTTTCCCTAAATACTGAGTTTTGAATATCGGGTTCTTTCCTACTACCCTGGTTTGAACATTGACATAATGTCGACATGATGAATTAAAAAAAATTTTTTTTTTTTTTTATACGAGACTTGTTGCTCTAGAATGTCACGAAATGAGAATGACAGCTCTGTATATTACTGCTTTTTTGACCTGGATAAAATACCTCTACGGTTTAGGGAACCCAAATATCAATGCATACTCAACTCGTATCCTTTGACCTTCATTTTCACACAGTAGATATCGATCCAATCATAACATGTTGGTACATACGTGGTAACACGAACACGAAATGAAGATATCAGAAACATGATCAGTTGATCGAAAAAGGGAAAAAAGTTGAAGAGAAATATATTCCCCGTCCTTTATTAAACAATATTCTATGACTTCTGGAAGCGGACTGGAATTCGATTCTTCGTTTCTGGAACTCATAATCCTAGCGCTCGGGCAACGGTCAAAATATAGCAATATCAAACCGTTTGATACTTCCGTTAGTTACGATTAGGGCTCTATAAACATTCCAAATATTATAAGATAAGCTACAAGCGGATATTTTCCCTCCACATATTATATATCTTAAATGCACTATAGTGATGTCTGTGTAACTCCAAGATATCAGTCAAGACAACTTGTGATTCGTTCCTTAATCACGCTAAACACTGTATATCAGAAACAAAAGACCGACGGTCCGTTTCTTTTTTGATTTATAGTTGATTGAAGAAAAAAACACATTTTGTTCATCTCTCCGCCTACTTCGTAGGGAGACTAATCTCTGTTAATCTATTTTCCACCAAAGAATAATAGACAAGAGTAGCCAGTTAAGAAAATTTTATCAAACGTACAGTAGGTACAAGAATAACTGTAACCAGCACCTGCTGGTAAAATATTTGCATTTGCGGAAAGAAAAAAAAATGACATAAAATGACATAGATATGGTATCATATCACCATGGTATCAATATAATACATAGAAATAATATGTAATGTACTTCTTTTCAAGGAACAACTTATTGGGAATCTGAACATCAGAATACACCCGGGCAAAAATGGAGAGGAGGATGGAGAAAGGCCGGTTGATGGAAGACAGGAACGGAACTTTGACCGTGGACATCGGGATGGATATACATTCCGTTGCAAAAATTGTTCATGCCTTAGAATCATCGAGTAGAGAGGAAAGATTGAGGATTGGGGAAATAAAGAGGAGAAAGCATAACAAACTGTGTACAGATAGAAAAGAATAATTTGGTAAGAAGATTCGGACAAAGAAAAAAAAGAAGGGGAAGGAGGGGGTTTTGAGCGCAAGAAACAGCTCTGCAATTTCACAAGTTTACATCTATGAAACTAATTGATTAATGAAATAAACACGCTAACAAGAAGAGAAGACTGAAAGCAGACGAATATGAATGATAGAGAAGAATGACCTCACGGGAACGCCACAAAGAGAATGATGAACTAATAATGTCGCTGGAAACGAAAAAGAACGAAGAGAATATAGTGAAGCAACGGAGACAAAGGGAATGAAACAAATGAATGAATTATGAAAATGCGGAGATCGAAGAACATGCTGATGATAATTGAACCGGAGAGAAGATATTGAGTCACAAACTAATAACGATTTAGATGGAAACGAAGAGAAATTAAATAGATGCTTTCAATAGCGTGTTGAAGTGGATATTATAAAAAATGATAAAAATAAATAAATAATAATAATTTTTGGGCCAAAGGAAAATCATAGAAGGACGAAGGAATATAAGAGCAGAGGCTAGAGGTAGAATAAAGTGCGAAAGCTGGAGGCTCCACATTGTGGAAAGTCCGTTGATTTTGTACAACTTTTTGAGAAGCCAAAAAAAGGGTTGCCAGCCTTCAACGAAAAGGCCGGTAAGTTTTGTCGCTATCAGACGAAGGGTAAATTCGTGGTAAATATAGAGGTTGAAGTCTTAATGTGACCTTGTTGGGCATGGGCGTTGATGATTACTTAACCGCGGCCAAAGGCTCTAAAAAGATGTCCAACATTTCTAATCCTGTTGATTTATAGGCTGGAAAA